>JAGQEM010000065.1:0-126593 GCA_019202945.1 Corynespora olivacea
CGTCGGCTTTACCCTACGGGTGTAGGTGTAATTTACTAAGAACATCGTACTATTCTTCTAGTTAATCTCTAGGTTATACTATTTTAACTAGGGGATACCTAAGATCGAGTCTTTCCATTTCCGATGAATCATGCATACAGGATACATAGATAGTGAACATTTTACAGAGATACATGAATAGGGAGAGTATCCTGCATGTTACATGACCGCCCCAGACGCAGCCTCCCTCGCCATCTTCTCCCTCTTCCTCGCCTCTCGCTCGGCTTTCCGCATCGCCCTCAGGTTTGGCGGTTTCTCGATTCCCAGCCTGGTTCTCAACTCATCAATGTCCGTCTCCAGCTCCTCTTCCCAATAGACATTGATCACATCGTCGCTCTTTGCGCCGTTTCTAAAAGCCCAAGGCCCATAAACATCCCAGAACCTCTGCCACTCGGCCTTCTTCAACGTAAACGCACTGAAGACAGCCAGTCCTGTCATCGGCAGTCCAGTGTTCGCGAACTCGAATGCCTTCAGCGCGACTTCGCCTTCGCGGAAGACAGGCAGACCGACCAAGGCGTGATAGAAGTCATGGCACTCGCGGTATCGCTGCATTACGTATGCACATTCCTCGTCGTCTATGTAGCGCACCGCAGCTCTGGTGTCGGGCGATACACCTTCAGCATCAAGCCATGCCGTGTATGCGTAGCCCAGTGTGTTTGGAGGGAGCGAGCGGAGGCGGGGAATGTCGAGGGAGGTAGACGTCAATCGGGGACGATCGCGGAGGATTCGGCGCCCGGTGGGATGTAGGAGCATGCGGTCGCGTAGCTTGTAGATGAAGAAAGGTTGCGCGGTGGCTTCGCCAAATGCTGCAATGAGATCTGCGACCGCGGTCAGCTATCCAAGGGAAGAATGTGATGACAGCCCCGTGAGCCCCGTGACATACCGCCTCTCCGAGGATCCAGAAAACTCATGAGGCCTGAGCCGAAAGCTAGACCGAGCCTCTCCGTCCTGGTGAGCGGAGTGTGGCCCTCATAGTTCGGCGGCGGTCGATTGAGCACGGAGAAGCCTCTTGAGCTCGCTGGGAGCAGCAAACTTCTTGAGAAGCTCCGGTATGATGCGCTTGCTAGAGCCGTAGCCGGCCGCTTCAACGGGAGCGCCATTGACACGATAGGAGGAGACGGGATCAAGATGGCGCCGTGTAGAGACGGAGATGGTGTGACGCAAAGCTTTATCGATAACGAGCGCCACAGCACCGCCACAGCACCGCCACATACAACGTCTGCTACACATTCGACTCACGCTTGTTCCAACATGACGGGCAAACTTGCGATTGCGTGCTATCCCGATCTTGAAACGTGCCCGAGAGTGGAAGAAGGATCCCTTGGACTTCTGCCCGGCGACATCACCGCACACATTCTCTTGCCGCGCGCTCACTCGGTACAATAATCTCCACCAAAAAGCCTCACACCAGGCTGTGGAAAGGTCTTCCAAACTATCATTACCGACTGGTACACAGATCCTCATCATGGCAGCTGCTCTGGATCCGGGCGAGGAGCATACGCAGTTCATCGACTGGGCACAAGCGAACCGTGTCACCATCAACGGCGTCGCGCCCGCGAAATTTGTCGACCGAGGCATGGGCATCGTAGCCGCAAAGGACCTGAAGGTGGGTGATTCTCGATACTCCAGTTCAATCCCGCAGGACAACCGAGCCACATATGCTGAACTGTTAAGAAAGGAGACCGCCTGGTGCACGTGCCCAACACCTCACTCATCGCAGTGACGCAGCCACCTATCCACGCACTGAAGTTTTCACAAAAGACCACCGTCCACGCGCGGATAGCAGCCTACCTAGCCTTGACGTATGGGGAGAAGACGAGTCCGCATCGGTTGTGGCAGCATGTCTGGCCGACCGAGACAGAGTTGGCCGCCATCTTACCGATACACTGGTCGAAAGAGCTGCAGGATCTGCTACCGAATGCCGCGAGTGTGCTCCTTACCAACCAGCGAACAAATCTCGAGCGCGACTGGCTCTCGATTCACCCACAGTTCCCCTCCATAACCCGGAAGCTCTTCACATACACCTGGCTGATCGTGAACACGCGCACCTTCTACTGGGAGTATCCAGACCTACCTAGCGCCAGCCCTCGACTACCCAAGAAGCGCACACAATTAACCGCCGATGACTGCTACGCAATGTGCCCTTTCATGGACTACTTCAACCATACAGATGTAGGCTGCGATCCGAAGAGTGACGCGAAAGGCTACTCGGTAACTGCCGATCGAGACTACAAGGCGGGAGAGGAAGTCTACGTCTCCTATGGGTCGCACACGAATGAATTTTTGTTGGTGGAGTATGGGTTCATCCTCGAAGCGAACAAATGCGACTCGATACCATTGGACCACCTTGTAAGTATAGAGAGAGTCCCAAATCTTTTTTTTTTCTTTTTGCCCATTGCAGGAAAGGAAATCACGTTCGGGTTGTAACCCGCAGTATCGAGACTTTGGAGGCGCTTTTCTAATTTTACACGAACCCAGATCCTCTCACAGCTCTCATCATCCCAAGCACAGATCCTGAAGGAGGACGGCTTCTATGGCGCATACACACTATCTCCGCCCACAGCCACATCCACATCGTCAACAGCAACAACGATATGCCATCGAACCCAAGCCGTATTACGCCTGCTCACCCTTCCTGAACGCCGTTACTCCGCCTTCATAAGCGGTACCGACGAAGGTCTAGCCGACCAACCCCGTATAAACGAATACTTGGCCACCCTGCTGATCAAATATTCTCGACAAATCATGGACATCCTAGAAGAGGTAGAAGACGTGAAGGATCTGTACGCAGACCAGAGGCATACCTTGAAGAGGCGGTGGAAGCAAATCGACGTCATCGTAAAGGAAGCAGTCAGGACGCTTGGAGGCTAGAAGCATTCACGTATTGGGTGGTGGGGCAGAAGCGGGCGAAGAAAGTGTAGTAGCATACATAGTCAGTCCCTCGACGCTCATGACACATATCAAACCCTCAAATAAAAGCATCAACCCTTCTTCCCGAGATCCCTGCCGCATCAGTCCCGATGAGGATCCAAGACTTCAGACCGTCTTCGGCTCAGTTAGCCAAATGTCGTGCTCACACTACAATTGACGTGCTCGCTAATACCCAGCATCCAGCTCCACCGCCCCCATGAGCTCACACCATCTCGATCAATCGTCAGCGGGAACCTATCTCAAAGAAGACCTATGATTTGCTTTTTCTGCACCCCACACTGGGGGATGAGTTGGTCTAATGCTATCATCATAAAACCTTATCCGAACGTCATGTCATCCCAAGGCCGTGCCCGGAAGCCGGCCGTGCCAGCCAAGTCTATCGTAGAAGTCGCCATGAAAAAAAAAGCAGACATGAATGTTCTCGTGAAAATCGGCTTACAACTGGTCCAGCAGACCCTCAGCCTCCAAAAGCAAAACGATCTGATGGACAGCAGTCCGCACATTGCTTGTCGAGGTATCAACCGTAAGGTCGGGCTTCTGGGGAACCTCGTACGGGTCATCAACACCAGTGAAGCCCTTGATCTCGCCATTGCGTGCCTTGGCGTAGATACCACGCCTATCCGTCTTCTCGGCATACTCGAGGGGCGTGGCGACGTGAATCAGGTAGAAACTTCCGCTCTTCTCCACGAGCTCGCGAGCATGCTTTCTGCTGGTCTCGAATGGCGCGATGGGCGCCGCAATGACGGCAGCGCCGGCACGAGTGAGCTCGGAAGCGACGAAGGCGATACGGCCAATGTTCTTCTCGCGATCTTCACGGGAGAAGCCGAGTTCGGAAGAAAGCTCGGAACGAACGGTTTCACCGAGGAGGAGGGAGACTGAGCGGCCACCTTGTTGGTTGAGGGTCACGTTGAGAGCGCGGGCGATGGCATCTTTGCCCGAATTTTGGTAGCCGGTGAGGAAGACGGTGAAGCCTTGCTTGTTGCGCGGAGGGTGGGATTCGCGGAGCACACGGACAACTTCGGGGTAGGAGAACCATTCGGGGATCTCTTGTCCTGTTCGGAGACGCTTGCGGAGCTCTGTGCCGGAGATATCCAGAGTACGTGTGCCCTGAGCAACCTCGTCCTTGGGCTTGTACTCGTCCGTATCAGGCAGATAGGTCATCATTTGGAAAGGAACAACCTCGATGCCGAGCTCATCCTTGTACTTCTCAACCGCATACTGTGCATCGTACGGGCCGTAGAATTCCTCGCCCTTGGAGTTCTTTCCAGGACCAGCGTGGTCACGGCCGACAATGAAGTGGGTGGCACCGTGGTTCTTTCGGATGATGGCGTGCCAGATGGCTTCACGAGGTCCACCCATACGCATGGCGAGGGGAAGCAGGGCAAGGACGGCCATTCCGTTGGGATAGCGGGGCATCAGAGCCTGGTAGACACGCACACGGGTGAAGTGGTCGATGTCGCCGGGCTTCGTCAGACCGACGACGGGGTGAATCAGGACGTTGGCCTGACGGGCACGAGCGGCGCGGACGGTGAGCTCTCGGTGAGCGCGGTGCATGGGGTTTCGTGTCTGGAAAGCGACGACCTTGGACCACCCGAGCTTGTCGAACTGGAGACGGAGCTCAGCAGGAGTGTCTGTCAAGCATCAGTCTCTTTTTCGTGCAGAAACGGGGTTCTCCAACCTACATCGTGCGCCGACATAGTCGTAGTGCTCCAGCCTGTCAATGGCATCGAGCTTGCCACCAACGTAGAACTCCTTCGCTGTTTCGAAGAGGTACTTGACCGCAGGGTGCTCCGGATCGCCTCCGAAGACCTCCTTGGCCTCCTTCTGCCTACAGAACGTCAGCGGCGCTCTGTCTTGCCGTCGTTGATAATTGATGCTCACTTGTCGGGCTTGTAAACATCCTCGACTGTGATGATGGCCAAGTTACGGTCGTCGCGGAAATCACGGAGGGCAATGCGAGCTCCGGACTTGAGACCTTCGCTGTCTATCGTTTCTTGCGACACATCGAGCGTGATGGGAATGCTGAAGAGGTTGCCGTCGGCGAGGCGGTTGTCAGAGACGACGCTGGAGGGTGCTGTTAGCCTTGCTTCTCGCAGGAAAACAGGTTGTGTGAACTGACCCCTCATAGTCCTTCTGGTTCAAGAAACCTGATCCTCTCCGTCAGCTCCACATCGCCACATGGTACTACTCCAGATTGCAAGATGCGGGTCGGAGGAGCCAAGACCGTGCAAATACGGCAAACATGAGGGGCGAAACTAGCCCCCGCCATAAGGAATCTACCAGCACGCACCTTCCAACGGCGAGAAACCTCCGCTCAGGATGAGCTCCAAATCGCACAGTTGCCTCTCGCTCAGCACAATAGCAGGCAGCTTCTCTGCCTCGTCGTAGAGTTCTTTGCGTCGGGGCGCATCGCGCGCAATCAAGTCCTTGAGGACGCCGCCTGTTCAATCAACCGTCTCGTCAGCCCTGTTTCCATGCCACACCTGTGAAACCGGGAACAACTCACCATGGGGAGGGTTCGCCATGGTGTAGGAGTATGTGATGTGAGCGTTGGAAGGACAAAGACAAGGTCTTGGAGCTATATCAGCGACACGATGGTGTCAGGATTGCGCAATTCGCCGTCACGTCCAAAGAGCGTGGACCGTAGTCGTGGCCAGCGTCGTCGGTAGCGGTATCAGAGATGTGGGCACACACTTCAGGAGGAATTGATGGATCTTCGAAAGGGAACAAGTCGAGAGCCAGGGAGTCGTTATGGGGAGTGGGTATCGTGATGGCAACTGAAATCTCTGTCGTGGGCTGGCGCGTCTTTTTATATGTACTCCCTTCTTTCTCCGGGTTTGCCCACACACTACAGCTGTATGGTGCCAGCCAGACTAACTATAAGCGGAGCCTTGTTTGGTCGGCATTTCCTTGGAACCGATTGCGCAATTGCACGGGAATGCGTTGTTTTGTCAGACCCTGGGGTGCTCGTCGCGCGAGGTACGTCTTCACAGTCGCGGCTTGAGCTGCGGATAGAGCACGGGCACACCAAACGTCAACCAGATGTGACAATCTACATTTGTCTTCATTTACATTGATGATCTACAGAATAGGTGTATTGCCCTAGTCCTTTTTATAAATGACACTCAACCCTCAGTGTGAAGGGAGCGTTGTTGTGCTGTTGTGCTCGTGTTCCCGTGTTCAAGAGCTGATGCATGTCCAAAGCTCATGCAATTCGTCAAAGTCCACCAACGCCAATGCTAAAATGCTGCAGAAAGACCACTCAAAACAATTCCCGATGACGACATTCAGCCTCACGCTTCGACAGTTAAGCGAGCTTCTTGGAACTTTCGCGACAACTCATCTTCTTCCTTTTGCTTCTTCTCGTTCTCGGCCTGTAGGAGGAACTGGGCGTATCGCGACGTTGGGTTGTGGATACCACACTCGGTCTTCTTCTGTCCCTTCCAGCGTCCCGACCGCTCGTCCTCGCCCGCGGCAACAGGCTGGGTTGAATGCCAGTCGCCTACGCTCTTGTATCCTCGGTCCAAAAGCTCGTTGTATGGTACCTTGTTCGTGTCGACGTACTCCTTCACTTGGGCAAACGACCAGTTGGCGAGCGGGTTGATCTTGATCATACCAGAGTCATCGACTTCGATGATATCGAGATCGCCACGCTTGCCACCTTGGCTCTTTCGTCGCCCGGTGAGCACAGCCTTGACTTGAAGTTCCCGGTTTGCCCTCTGCAGCGGCTCGACTTTGGCTACGTAGTCGTACAGTTCGTCATTCGTCTGCCAAAGGTTCTGGCCATGCTTGGCGTTGAAGTCGTCAACGGTGTCGCAGCCTCGGGGCTTGTAGACGTGAATGGGTGTGCCATAACGCCTTCGAACGCGGTCGACCAGTGCAAGAGTCTCGTCGAAGTGGTGCAGGGTGTCGAGGAAGACGAGGTCGATGTTGTGCTTCAGTGGGCTATCCAACTTGGAGAGCATGTCAAGGGTAACGAGGCCAGTCAAGCCAAAAGCCGTCGTCTGGTAAAGTCCAGGTAGCGAGGCAATGGACCATTTGAGAACGTCTGTTCATATCAGTTCATGAATGCTGACAAAAACATCAGGTCCAGGATATACCTTGAGGCTCGAGTTGCAGCAACTGTGCGTTCAAGAACTTGAGGTGAGGCTTGCTGAAGTAGACCTCTGGCAGGCTCTCGTGACTTGAAGAGCCAGAGGCATAGCCAGACTCGTCATCGTTGATCATGGTCGTCTTCTCGAATGGGGCTGCAAATAGTGGAGACATGCTGCAGTGGATTTGGAGACCAAAAGGCAAGGCGTATTGCAGAAGGTATTTCAAGTGCGGTGTACAAGACAGAGGTAGGAAATCGATTGCATTGTGCGGGTATATATTTGGGGTCCGTCATCGGCTCCAGTTTGAAATCCACCTGTGAAGGTCTCATAGTCGAGTAGTATGGCGCAATCCACGCTAAACCTTTGTAGCCACAAGACTTTTCGAGACAAAGCTGAGCAATCACCCAATGAAACGGTGCCGACGAGTTTGATATTGTAATCATTCGGCAAGGACACGGCGCTGCGACTGCGCTTCGTTTCCTGTTTCGAGGCAGCGGCTCTGCACGCTGTCATTGTCGCGTAGTGGAGAGCGTTGGGTAGATGGTGTCATCGAAGGCGAAGAGGCGAGGAGCACCGAGGAAACCGCGATGTTGCTCGGGAAATCATGTCTCGAAAATAGAATTGCCATGTAGTGAAGCGTTGTCTGAACGAGAGTCGTGTTGTATTTGGCCGGACATCGCTTCAGCCTGGGTGTTGTATGCACGTACTGTGGAGGGTATTCTCGGAAGCAGATGTACGTAGCATGCGTCGACGTACCCTATGTGCATGAAGCCATCCCAGCTCTTTCGCATCGTCAGCACATGTCTACTCCATAAAAACTGTAGAAGGCCTCCGGATGCAGTTGATGCCGTGCCTGTACACAAATAGATAATGATGCCTCCTATCGGCCGATCGGCCGACGGCCCGGCTCACTTTCCTCGCCCGGCCGGAAATTCGAAAATGGCGTCTTCGTCTTAGTCAGCATGTCGGAGAAATATGGGCGTTGATCGTAGGTGGTTTCACAATGCTCTCACATCGTAAGAAGAAGATGGATGTTGTTGGTGAGAGAGGGGAGGAGATGTCGTCAACTACCTCGGAGACTGGATGGTATTTGCCTACGCCGCCCGCTTATCGGGAGCTAGGCCCAATAGAGTACCACGGAGCGGGGGCTTGGGATTTACACAGGGTGATATATACTTCATAAACACATGACTTTCACGAACTCGGGTCTTTAACCACCCCCGACCATCTGGTTCATTGCTTTCTGTTCGTCTGTACCCAACGTGCCCGCTTTTGCCGACTCCTTCCATGCCTCCAGCTGCTCATAGTCCTCCACACTCAGTTTTGCCTTGAGCATTTTGAGCAACTTTGGTGCAAATTTGCCTGTTGCATAAACGACGCCCGAGTAATGCTTTGCGAGTAGTACAACAATGAGAGTAAGAAAAAGAAGCGGTCCATCTGTTTTGGGTTTCTGCATCCTGCGGATCATGTCGGCGACCATGACCTTCTTTGCTTCTTCGAGAGCGGCACCTTCATGGTCGGGTATGTTCTGCTTCTTGCCAAACTTTTCGACCAACAACAGCACGCCAGCCAAGTCCCTCTTGCCCGCTTTCAAAGCCGTCTCGAGCTTCTGCATGTTCTTTTGTGTTTTCCGGCTGCAGACAAGCCCTTGCAATTTGGTCTTTGCCAATGTGTCCGGGATGAGATCCTTTTGCAGATAGTTCGCCAGCAGCTCAGCGAGCTGGTCATGTAGCTTCACGTCTTCGATCGCCTTCAGTGCTTCGCAGTAATTGTTTTGCCGCGATAGGACTCTTTTTGTCCAGGAGGTAGCAAATTCGGCCTCATTCTGCAATTCCAGATCCGATATTGCAACCCAGAAATGGTCGGCTACCGCACTCTCGACCTCATTCTCTCGGGCCACAGCGCCAAGAGCAGGCCGATCCGGGGGTATTTTTGCCACTATGTCTGTTATTCGGAACTTGAGATCCTTGCTGGGTGTCGCTTTGTATGCTTGCCACTGGATAGTCGCCTGTGCCCTCGCGTAATCGAAAAGTATCGCGCATTCGCGATCGTGGTGGATCTTGGTCAGAACGAAGCTGCCAGACTGACAAAAGTCCTCGGGTGCTGATGAGTCCCAGCTGATGACCCGGTGTACCACGAGCTCCAAAACACTATCGTAGATGGCTCGAGGTAGGTCGGACGGGAGATCTGCCGCACAGTCGACGTAGTCTTGGTCGTCGAGAATCTCGATATACTGATCCACCAAAAAAGCAATCCAGGATCTCGATATAGCAAAAGGACCGAGGTGGAAGAAAGAATCCAACTCGGCAAGATAGTCATTGGCTTCGGCGAAAGAAGGAAAGATCTCTTTGAAGTCTTCCGCGAACGTCCGTATGTCGATATGCGTCACCTCTCCCGATTCAAGTTGCAAGAGGACAGCATCTCTTCGCCTTATAATGGACTCTCTAGGAACGTATCTGGTAGCATTGGCATCTTCATCAATGTGAAAATACGACGACAGATCCTGCGCTTTCACAATATTCTCGGCAGCTCGTTGTATGAACCACAGTGGTGCCTCCCCTGTGACGGAAGCGGGGGTGATTTCAAAGGGCCTGAGGCATATCAGTACACGATGTGTTGCAACGCCGGAATTGCATTGCCTTACTCTGCCTCCTGTAATGATAGATCCAACTTTTCCTTGAGATCATTCGACACTTCTTGTTCGTAGCTAGCCGTGAAGAGGTGGTCGTCCAGTTCCCGAACTTCTTCTCCGCTGCCAGAGTTGACAACCTCGGAGTGGACGAGTGCGGTGATGCTGGCACGAGATATATTGGTTTGCGTGGAGAAGGAGGCTTTGGACACAACCCGGCTCTTCAGCGAGTCGCGGAGTTTCCCCGCTATTGAGTTGCGCTCGTCCATTGTGATGACCGTGTTTTCATCCTTGCTCAGCAGTGCCAGATGAGGACTTGCTCGTAAAAGTTGAAGGCTTGTATCCTTGTCGATGTCAAGCTTGTTGCTTACAGCACTGAGTGGTATTCGCTCAGGTTCTGTGCACGATCAGTATCACGAGCACTGGGCGTCCATCGTAGACATACCATTCTGCACCAGATTTTCGAAGTTGCGCGAAACGCTCTGCTCGGTGACGAAGCCCTCCCCCCGAGACGAAAGGATCAAAGGGGGCAAGATCTGAGGAACTTCAGGCTTCTCAGGCTTCTGAGGGGGAACCTGTTCAAACACATCCCGGAGATCCTGTTCGGAGAACATCCTGGCTGCGGTTCCATCGCCTTTCGAGGTGTGAGAAGTCAGAGTCGAGAACATTTTGAAAGGACTGCAGTGCGCCGCAGATTCCGCCGTCCAGCGGAGCAGCACAGCGCGTCGATCGACTAGAGCCACCCGTGAAGTATTGGGAAACCGCCAACACGCGATAAACCATGATTCATGTGGCAGAGCCCATGTTGAAGGATGATGGTCGGGGCCTATTTGGTGGGTGGGTGTGGTGCTGGGGAAGTTGTAGCCGAGCCGAGTGCTCCGAATCGCCGGTTGGGAGCAAGCAACCCACGGGTCTCCAGGGCTCTATCTGAACTTCGCAGCTCCTGGGACTTTCACACTCCAGCCATTGTCCGCCCGTCACCGCCATCATGTCCCAATTCCGCGCCAAGCAACTCGACATCGGCGGCTTCGCCAAGATCCGAAACATTCGCGACCACACAAAGCGAAAGGTCTTTGCAGAGCATGAGCCCGAACGGTATGCGCTCCTGCGAACGATTGCGCATCCTGTAGATCATGCGAGAGGAGAGAAGCACGACAATCGCTGACAACGGCTTCGTACAGACAAGCGCTCCGGTACATCATTCGCAACACCACCCTCCCGCAGCGCGTCCGCGCCCAGGCCCAGCTGCAGCTCGCCCAGATGCACTGCTACACACGCTTCACACAGATCAAGAACAGATGCATCATGGGAGGCAGAGGAAGGGGTGTATTTAGCGACTTCAGGCTGGGAAGAGTGCGTTGTATGGTGAGAAGGATGATGCGATCAATGCTGACCCTCCTTCCAGTACCAATTCCGCATCAACGCGCTGTCTGGAAACCTGCCGGGAGTCAAGAAGGCGAGCTGGTAGGAGAAGGCAGTGGGGGTTGGGCTCTGCAAGAGGGTTTCCTGCGAAACGCGTGTATAGTATAGAATCGACACTGGTGTTGGGTGGCGTTGAGGGCGGTTGTACCCTATACAGCTGTAGAACAATATAGATGAAGTCACGGGCGGATTGTCAAGGTGACGGCGACCGACCCGCCGCTCTTTCCTCTTACCCAACTGCTGGCTCTCACCCACCAAACTGCGTTTTGCTTCGGCGCAAACAAAGGGACGGTCGGAGTGTATATTTGCTGTTACCCAGCCCCTTCTCCACTCGGTACACCACACATCACACACCGCGCCCACGAAAGACTCTACGACGCCCACATCACCGCAACAGTAAGTAAAGGCTTGCCCTGGCACTCTTCCGAATGAGCTTTACCAACGTAGTGCCGCAGCCATGTTCCGTCGACAAGAAGAAACGCTGGACCCGGATGCTACGTATGCAGCCAATCTTGAGGAGCTAGGCTACTTCGTGGACAGTGTGGGCTGCATCCGCAACGTCAAGGCGCCGGAGCTCTACTACCATTTTCAGTGGTCCAACAATGACCGGCACAACGAGGTCCGTGGCGAGGCCATGCGTGGTAAGTACACAGCCCTTGTACAGGCGTTCAGAGGCACTTTCGTGCTTTGACTGCACCGTCTTGCCCAAGGTGTCCAAGCTGACCACTCACCAGCGTGCCAGCGCGAAGGCATCTTGAAACGAATGTCTGCCCTCGGACTCAACCAACTCTACTACCCCAACCTGACCGACACCAAACCTGATGGACCGCACGTGCCGATTGTTCTGCCGGCAGCCAACGTCTTGAAGACGCGGAAGCGCGTCGTGGTCCTCATCAACGACGACGTCAATCACGACCTAGGCGTACTGGCCTATCGCGTGGTGCAACGAGAGGGTGGGCTCAACGGCGGCTCCGTGGTCAACTTCGCGAAGGAACTCATCTCGCGCAACCACCCCGATCCCGACATCGAAGAGAAGCTTTCCGCGGACGGGGCTTGTGTCCAGTCCGATGACGACATCCCAGGCTTGATCGTCACCAACACGAGCCAGCTCTTCTACTCGCACAAGTTCAACAGGGCGTGCAACATCAGGACCTGGAATGCCATGCCTCGGATTTCCATCCACCATGGTCCCGTCATGGTGCACCCGACGGAAAATCATCTCGAGGGGCATTGCACAGCGCAGGAGCATCTCAGGACTGTGTTTGAAACCGTGATCAAGAACCCGGACTATGTCGCCCCGGATGCAGAGGTGTACATTCTAGCCATGGAGAACGGTGCCGACTCCCTCATCGATGTACTCAACCGGGATTTCTGGAAGTACGGCGATCGCATTACCGCTCTGGCGATTTTCGGCACGAGCACGAGCGCCTCACAAATCTCCGAGCCGGCACTGAAAGCCTTCCTGCACACTCGAGCGAGGGAGTGGAAGCTTCCCCGCGGTACCGGTACCGATCCTTCGTACGTGAAGTCAACACCCCCCCTTCCTTCCCCTTTGTTTTGGCATAAGCTTTG
The DNA here is from genome assembly GCA_019202945.1 of Corynespora olivacea. Classification (NCBI taxonomy): domain Eukaryota; kingdom Fungi; phylum Ascomycota; class Dothideomycetes; order Pleosporales; family Corynesporascaceae; genus Corynespora; species Corynespora olivacea. The sequence goes on from JAGQEM010000065.1 coordinate 12,688, forward strand.
CTGACTTGATACCTTTAATTTTACAGCCTGCTAATCGATCTGCCTGATGACTTTGCTATAAAGCCTTCCTCTCCACCGGCGCAACATAAAAAGGTGAACTGGCTCGAGAAAGCGATGGGGGAATTCATGGATCACGAGGCAGATGCTCGTGAGCGATTCCGAGAGTCAGGGTATAGCGTGGCCTTGCCATCTGAGGACGATGGCAGCCTTTGGCACGGCGAGGAAGCCCTCTGCCCAACCTTTGCTGGTGGTGACACGTGCGCCGTGGAGTGTATCTTTACGCAGCCTGATGTGCGGGAGACAGGTACGTCGCCTTGGAGCTATTCATATGGTCGCCAGCACGTCGAAACATGCATGTATGATTTTGCTGATTTCCCTCGCCCAGTTCTCCACTTCTTCGAAGACGTAGCCCGAGACCCCAGCAAGTATACCAACCCGTCCTTCGCCCTCGACGAGGATGTTCCCAACCCTACGCCCGACAACCCGCTCACGCTGGATCCGTCCTTCGCTCCCCCGCCAGCCAGCATGCCCGACGATATGCTTACGGAAGAGCAGCAAGAGGTCAAGCATGCCCAAGCGGTCCTCGATGCGATGAGGGTGGCGCTGTCTTCGACCCCATCCACCACGGCGGTCCTCCGAGAGAGCCGTGAGCGTCTCGCCAGGCGCGTCGAGCAAAAGGTGACCGAGCTGGAGGAGCTGGAGAAGAAGGCGCTTGCGTCGGGGGGGTTGGGCGCTGGGGCGGCGGAGGAGCTGAGGGAGAGGTGGGAGAACAAGGCAAAAGCAGAGAAGTGGACGGAGAAGAAGACGGGTCCAACGATCATGTTTGCGGGTGTGGAGGTGGACAGTGAGATGGTCAAGGGAGCCGGGTGCCCTGACACGGTGGCGGAGGAGCTGAAGAATCTGAACCTGGAGGACGGTGAGTGAGGGCGCCTGGTTTCTCCCCCAGCACGTGCGAGGTTCGGATGATGGGTCTTTGCCCTTCCATAGAGAGACAGAGCAGCGAGGCGCTTGGTCAAGCCGTGTGGATGATGACGGCATGGCCTCGATGAAGTGCTGCACCATCAGTTTTGGAGGTTCGCAATGTCACACTCGGTCTATACAGACTAACCTACGCAAATGGGTACTATGCCGTAAACGCCTCCCGATGCATGGGCACCATCTCTCCCATTCCCCTGTTCCTCGGCCGTCAGCCCTCACACGTCCTTTAGCAGATCATCCAGATCATCATCATCCCATCCGCCGCCTCCCCTCCGATTGATGACAATCTTGCTCTCCTCCTTCTCCTGCTGCTCGGCCACGGCGCCCAGGAGCTCCTTGAGCTGGTCCTCGGTGACCTTGGAGCGCAGCTGGTTTGTGCGGGCGAGCATGATGAGGCGGTTTTCGACGTCGGTCGCGCGCGACTCCTTGACCAGGCGGATGCGGCCGAGGCGGTCGGCGGCGTCGGGAGTGAGGATCTGATGGAGGATGGAGGCGCGTTGGGCAGCTGGTGTCTGGTCAGTCCGATGCCTCTTTATCCCCCTGTGCCATGTTGGCGTGCCAGGCCTGCATGCTCGGGGACCCGAGTCGGAGAGCCGAGGCAGGGCACAGGCGCGTGGATTACGAGGCGAAGATGGGGAGAGGTGAAGGTTTTCCACACACCTTCCTGCTGTCTGCCATTGGGTCAGGTCAGGCTATCCTTTGATTGCAGGTTCCCTAGCAGGTATTGGAAGGCCTTACTGTCTCGCATCCTGCTCGGAGCCCTCTCCTCCACCGCCGCCGCCGCCGGCTCCGGCCGCACCCCCGCCTTGCTGCTGGCGAAGCTGCTGTAGACGCGCCTTCCGTATCTGTGTGCTGCATGAGCATTGTGCCCCCCTGTGCCCCCGCCCGTCCTCGCCGTCCCTCGTCGACGTACCTCCTCAAGGTCGGCGTCCGACATGGTGGTTTGCGTGTCGCTCCAGGCCCTGTGGTGGTTGTGGCGGTTGTGGTGGGGTGGGAAAAGTCGGATCGGATGCCGTTGACGTGTGCGGGCGGGTGGTCAAAGTGTGGGCGAGCGGGGTTGGTTCATCTCTCCCCCCAAGGAGTCCGACTCAAAGCTCCGGCAGCTTTCCTCGCTTCGGGCAAGCTTGCGGCGATTTTCAGGACGGAACACGAGATGGTAGATGGCGTTGTGCATGCCTTGGGAGTAGAGTTATTGGATGCTGATTTACCGGGACCCGTGGGCTTTTCGACCTCGTACAAGTTGCGCAGGGAGGAAGCACGGGGCAGGGCCATGTTTCCCATGCAATGCAGAGAAACAGGCGTCTCGGAGAGGGCATTGTCTCCTGTTGCATGTATCTACCACGTATGGACTATCCTTCTCCAAGGGGGGCCAGAGCGAGGCTTGGAGGGGGCTGACGCCACGGTCTCCCAACGGTCACGGCGTCTCTGCCGGCGTTCCCTTCCCAGATGATCCATGCCCGCCCATCTATGAGCAGCGACTTGCCTGCCGCCGCCGTCATCCTGCCTCTTGCCTCTTGCTTCTCGCGTCGGTCGCCTCCCAGTCTGCCCCGTCGTCGTGTAAACACCAGAGAGCGAGCCATTGCCCCCGATGCCCTGGTGCTGATTGCTGCGCGCCCGTCTTCCCCCTCCCCGACTCTCTTCCGCCGCTTTAGCTCTCTTCGCCTGGCTTCCGTCACTCCTTTCCCTGCTCGCCTCCTGCTGTGCCCCGACCCTCCAAATGGCTGAGTACGTCCCGCAATCAACCACCAGACAGGGCTCGGTGGTCGAGCCTTCGATGGCCCTGGCTCCAGCTGGCCCAACGCTTACGCACATGTAGATTCGTAGCCGCGCCCTGGGTGCATACGGGCGGCAGCTCTGGCACCGTCACCCCCTCCCGTCTGTCCAAAATACGCTCCTCGACGTTGAGCACGCCTTCCAGAACCGTGGCCAGAGCCGTGTCGACGCCGCATCTCGCCAAGGCTGCCCGGTCGCAGTCGGAAAGCGACGAGATGAACACCATACCCGACCCTCGGGCCGCCACGCCGCAAATCGTCCTGCCCCGCAACAGCCCGACCGACTCGAGCGTGCATCCGGATCTGAGCCAGGAGGTGGCGACGCTGAGCACCAAGCTCGTCAATGCCATCAACCACCAGACGAACCTGGACGACACCCTCCAGCAGACGAGGCATGAGCGGGACGCCGCCAAGGAAAGGATCACCCAGGTGGAGCTGCGTCTGAAGGTGCACGAGGAAAAGCTCTTCAAGGGTCTGGTGGTGGACAGGGTCATATTCGACAAGATGGAGAGGCAACTCCTGATCCAGCTGGACGAGGAGCGCAGGGCGAGAGCTGCTGCAGAGGCCGCCAAGCGGAAGACGGACAGCGAGGTGGAACAGCTGACCGCTGCCCTGTTCGAAGAAGCCAACGTGGTGAGTCGCCCCCTGCGGTTCTGCCATGATGATCGCCGCTCATGTGTGTGGTAGATGGTAGCGGCCGCCCGCAAAGAGACCGAAGCGTGCGAGAAGCGAAACGAACAGCTGAAGCAGCAGCTCCGCGATGCGGAGACGCTCCAGCTTTCTCTTCAGGAGCAATTGCAAGATCTCAAGTCTGTCATGGAGAGGATGAGTTCCCAGGGAGACGACGAAAGCCATACACTCGCCACCACCACGGCACCCTCCACGCCCTGGATACTGCCGGCGGACAAGATGAGCAAGCTCTTTGACGCCACTTCGCCCAACACGCCTGGGACCGAGGAAGTCACCCCAGAACATCCCCTGCATTTCAACCATCTCATCCATCCCGTGCTTCGGTCCGATCTCAACTCTTTCAAGGAATTCCAGGATATGCTCAAGGTCAGCTCTCGCTCGGCGCCAGCCAGCCGTGTGGCCAGCGGAAATTATGGAAGCTTGAACGTTTTTGGCCTCGGAACCCTCACAAACAACTCCACCAGCTCTCTACCCTCTGTCAAGTCGCCAAATTCCGCCAAGGGCTCTTCGCGAGACGCCCCCGTTCCTGCAACCCTTACGAACCTGAAAGAGGAGAAGTTCTACAAGCGGGCGGTGGCCGAGGACATTGAGCCCACGCTTCGTCTCGACATCGCACCTGGTATCTCCTGGATGGCTCGTCGCACGGTGCTTAGCAGCATCGCAACGGCCTCGTTGGTGGTTGAGCCGAACCCGCCGCCTCCCAAATTCCGTGGACCGATTTTCTCGTGCTCCCTGTGCGGAGAAGCCAGGAAAGGCGAGCAGTACGCCAGGAAATTCAGGTTCAGGACTTCGGAATCCGACGAGACACGGTATCCCCTGTGCGATTGGTGTCTTGGCAGGGTCCGATCGACATGCGACTATGTCAGCTTCCTCCGAATGGTCGCAGCCGGTCACTGGCGAGCGGAGACGGATGAGGAGAGGGGGGCCGCTTGGGAGGAGAGCGTTCGTCTTCGGGAGCGCATGTTCTGGGCTCGCATCGGAGGTGGTGTTGTGCCATCCTATGTACCGATGCGGGGGAGTCCGCGCAGTCCAACTTTCGCCAACGGTCCAGGCAAGCTCGACGGCGCTCGAAAGAGTGAAGAGAGCCAGGTATCGGACAAACCGCTGGATTCAGCCGTGGACATGTCCGAACCGAGCGAGGAGGGACGAAAGAGCGAGGAGGATCCCTTTCGATCCAAGGGGCACGAGCCGGTGAAGAGGGTCTCGATCGGCAAGACCGTCATATCCAATCCCGCGGAAGGGTTGACGGAAGAGGAGGAAAGACAGATCGAAGCCGAGGCAAATGCTCAACTTGAATCCGAGGTGCGCAGATCTTTCGAGGCCAGAGCCACGGAGGGCAACCTGGAACCCGTTCGACTTTCACCTTCGCCGACGTCGACACCGAAGGAGGAGAGGCTGAGCTTGACGATACCTGGAGCCTTCTAAAAACATCGACTTTATTTCGACTGTGTCGCCACACTTTCTTTTTGCCCACAGTTTGCACGTGGAACCAGGCACTCGCGCCTACCGTTCGTTTTCGATCATATGCCTCCATGCTATCACGACAGAGGCAATATTCATATCCAACACTTCCATTGATCATAGTACGGGGCTCGGAATCATCATCGGCATGTTTACGCCATTGTATTTACAAAAGAGGGATCGGGTCGCTTCTCCTCCGTGTCGGCTTGTCCTCCCTCTTTCTTTCTTTTTTTTTTTTTTTTTTTGCTGTTTTGTACATCACGATACCAGGGATTTGGGTGGCTTGGGGCTTGGGAAGGGTTCCCCCGATCCTTTCTAGGGCGTTTGCGCTTTCCTTTTACTGTACCATATCTTTATCCGGGCTTAGATTTGTGGGTCACAGAGGGAGAGGGGTGTTATTGCACCGATAAAGAGAAGGGTGGGCTGGGCTGGACGCGGAAGGTCCAAAGAGAGTGTGCTTTTTTGCATTGGGGTGGCTCTGGGAAGGAGCTTTGCTGGGTGCTACGGTAGATGTTGACCGCTTGCTCTCTTTGATGCAGGTTAATATATGCGCTCATGACATGCACCCTCTCTCGTCCAAGCTTCGCCTGCGTATGATGATTTCCCGCCCATGTTCCCTTGAGAACGAGCTCCAACCTTGCCCGATACTAAACCCTGACCATGAAGCCCATGAAGCCCATGAAGCTCAAGGCTCAATCAAACATGGCATCATCTCAAGGCCAAAGCCCAAGTTCCCGCAAGCACCGAGGGCCAGGTGAAGGAATCTTTTCGCTCGAATTTGATCACGACTCGCGGTTCGTCATCATTTCACTTTTTCCCCTTCTTCGCCTTTGTCTCCTTCCTCGACTCGGCGAACGAGCCATCCAACAAGGCGCTGAACGTCTGACCCCGCGACTTGGACGCCGGCTCGCTCTTCTCGGGTATCACGGCCTCCTCGCTCTTCCTCTGCCCATCTGCCGACTGCATCTTTTCCAAACGCTTCTTCAGCTTCTTTGCGCGCCTCTCCTGCTGATTGGTTCTTGATCTCAAGGCAAGCTCGTCGGTGGATGCGGTAGCGCCGGTAGCGGCGGCGTCCGAGGCGAGTTTCCGGCGCTTCTTGTCCTCCCGCTTTTCCTTCTTGGACTTCTTGCCGGGCTTGGACGTGGGTGCTGCAGGCGACGTTTCGCGGGCCAAGGTCGCGTCTCCAGGCGCGGTGCCGTAGAAGGCCTCGTTCTCGGTATCGACGTGGTTCCCATCTTCAGCCTCGCCCTCCTCTTGCTCGGACCCGTCGTCGTCGTCATCCTCTCCCTCCATTTCCTCCGCCTTCCTCCTCCTCCTCCCCCTCACCTCGTCCGCCTGCCTCGCCAACTCGGCCTGTTTCCTATCCTCCTCCTGCTGGTCGAACGTCTTCTTCTGCCGCTTCTCCAGCTGCGCCAGCTTCACCGCCGCCCGCGCCCTCTCCTTCAGCTGTTGCGCCTTCCTCTCTTCGTCCAGCCTGTCGTTCCCGGCGAGATCATGCCTGATGAACCTGGCGGCGGCCAGCACATTCAACCGTGCCTTGGGCTGCTCCGACGCCGCCTCCACCGCCTTGATCTTCGCGAAGTAGGTTTTCAGGCGCGCGAGCTCGGCGAATATGGCGTGGTCTTTGGCGGGGATGCCGGACGCCTGGAGGGCGGAGAACAGGAGCGATTCGATGGCGTAGGCGGCCAGGACCTGTGCTTTGGCCTTGTCGAGGAGGGGGAGGGTGGCCGTGGTTGTGTGGAGGGGCGTGCTGAGGAGGGGCTGCAGCGCGGTGGTGAGGTCGTCGATGTTGGCTTCGAGGTCTTCGGTGAGGTCGGGCAGGTCCGTCTGGGGGTCCATGGCCGCGGCGTCTGGGCTTGAAACGGGATTCCGCGGGGGTTGGGCCTGAAGAGAACGTCGTTGGGGTGGGAGTGCAAGATCGGCACTTTCGTTGGAGTTTGAAAGGTCCGAGCTTTGGTCCGCCGCGGCAAAGCTCTAGTGGTAATGAGCTTTCCTTGTACACGACGTCAGCGATTGCTCGTTTCTTTTACTTCACGCTGTCTTTTTTTTTTCCGCGCTTCCGCGCCGTATCTATGCAATCGCGCTGTACATGCATGTAACCCATCCAAAAGTCCTTCACCCTGTCTTTCCTCTCCACGTCGCAGTTCCTCTCCAGGCTTCGGCCTCGGATACCTCACATCAAAGAAGCATGCACCAGCGGTAGCAGTGGCTCGGGCCGGGTGGCCTTTTATCGCACCAGCTCTGCGATGAAGAGTTGGCGGGGGCCTGAGAGGGCGGACCCGCAGGCAGAGCAAGGCACACAGTAGGCTCTCCAAAAGCGTACGGGGTGGGCAGCTGGCTAATGGGAATGGGAAGCAGCGCGGCGCAAGACGACAATCAGACCCCGGGAGATGAACCCGAGAGCTCGAACCCTCCACGGAACACGGCCGATTTCTACCGTGTGAAGCCCGTTCTCGACCGCAGAATCCACATCCTGGGCATGGGGAGCGTGGGGAACTTCATCGCGCACTCGTTGCGTGGGATAGTGCCCAATCCACCGCCCGTGACCATGGTGTTTCATAAGCGCGAGACGCTGAGAGAATGGGAGGGATCACGGCAGAAACTGAGTCTGGTGACGGATGGAGACGCCGAATTTCGAGACGGGTTCGAGGCCGAACTGGCGGTGCCACGGATACGATACCATGGGAAAGAAGCGCAGCAAACTGCCGATGACAATGAGGCTTCGGAGGAACGTACCCAACCACGGCAACCGCGAATCTTGGAGGGAGAGTCCACGGAGCCGATACACTCGTTGATCTTGTGCACGAAGGCGACGGGGGTGCTGCAGGCGCTGTCCGCGGTCAAGCATCGGCTGCATCCCGAGTCGGTGATAGTGTTCCTGCAAAATGGCATGGGCACCGTAGAAGCGGTGAATAGGGAAATCTTTCCGGATCCTGCGACGAGGCCTCATTACATGGTTGGGATCAACTCCCATGGCATGCACAGCACCGACGAAGCCTTCAAGACGGTTCATGCTGGATTTGGAACGATATCGCTAGGCATCCTGCCACACGAAAGGGACCGCGCCCCTACCCCTTATGCTCCGGGGCTGAAATTCAAGTCTCGGCGCGAGGCGGTACCAGCTGAGCCAGCACACGCTGCGAAACCAGATCCTTTGGCACCGGAAGCTTCATCCGCTGCCTTCCGCTGGACACCTAACCATCGATATGTCCTTCGAACTCTTTTGCGGTCTCCAGTCTTGGGTGCGACGGCCTACTCGCCTCCAGACCTGCTCCAGATGCAGCTCGAGAAGCTGGCCGTGAACTGCGTCATCAACCCACTCACGGTCCTGCTCGATGGGCGGAATGGCTCCATTCTTTACAATTACCACATCACTCGAACCATTCGCCTCCTTCTCTCCGAAATCTCCCTCGTCATCCGCTCTCTGCCCGAACTCCAGTACATCCCCAACGTCCAGGAACGCTTCGACCCGGGTCGCCTGGAAACCATGGTCGTCGGCGTCGCTCATCGGACCAAGGACAACATCTCGAGCATGCTGGCCGACGTAAGGGCAGGACGACAGACGGAAGTGGACTACATCAATGGATGGATCGTGAAGAGGGGAGAGGAGCTGGGTGTGAGGTGTTTGATGAACTACATGGTTGCGTGCATGGTCCAAGGGAAGGGCCAGATGGTTCAGATAGAGATGGGGGAGGGGATTCCGTTTGTGAGCCCGAGGGCGGGGGAGGGGAGTGTAATTGTGAGGGAGGGAGGGAAGGGGCAAGCGGTGCCGAGGCCAGAGATCGAGGCAGAGGAAACTTGATGGGGACTGCAGTACACAACTTTTGAATGGATGCGTCGAACCAATGCAGCCATTTCTCTTGACAGCCATACATGGAGACTTCGAAAAGCATCTGCTATGATCAACTCACGACGAGCTGTCAAACAAGAGAGCCTGCATCCAATAGCATCCACGCCGTATCTCACACGGCGACCCCGGCAACCTCGGTCGGCCAATTACCCCCGACCGAGCGCCGATCCTTCTGGAAGCTCCATAGTCCATCTCACTTTTGCCTTTCCCTTCCCCCCCATCACCGTCGCCAGCAATCTCCTCGCATCATCGCAACCACGCCAATTCACCCCATCCATCCCTTTCCAAGCATCAAACATGGCCCGTCAGCGTGGTGGAGCTCCCCCTCGCCGGCCTGCGCCCGCGAGACCCGCGGCTCCTGCACCTGCTCCCCAGCGCCACGCCTCGACCGCCGCCGCTCCTCCCCAGAAGGCTCCTCCGGTCGCAGCAGCAGCTCCTCCTCCGGCCGCGCCCCAGGCGAGCCAGGGCCCGGGGCTGTTTGGCCAGATGGCCAGCACCGCCGCGTACGTCCCCCCTTTCCATTCCGTCCCCACGGCCGGAAAACGGTGCAACGAACAAAAAACAAGGCGCTATGCTAACGTGGTCGCAGCGGTGTCGCCGTGGGCTCCTCCATCGGCCACGCAATCGGCGGCTTCTTCGGCGGCGGCTCCTCGTCTGCGCCCGCCGAGCAGGCCCCTCAGAACACCGACTTCGCGCAGCAGCACCAGCAGGTCAACTCGTCCCAGCAGAGCGGCGCCTGCGCGACGGACGTCAACAACTTCCGCAGGTGCATGGACGATAACCAGGGCAGCTTGACGATTTGCGGGTGGTATCTGGACCAGTTGAAGGCTTGTCAGCAGGCTGCTTCTCAGTACTAGAGGAGCGGCGGGAGCGGCCGGATAGGGGTTGAAGGAACGGAATCCGCGGAAGCGGACGTGGAGGTGGAGACATTGCATTTGCATCTGCATTTGGCTTTCCTTCTGGGGCGCCATGTTTTTGGGGTTTAGGGTGTGATCTGTATAGTATCGACAATAGCATCTAAATCACCACTTCACTCTTTGGGAGGAGGTTCTGCACGAAAAACCAAGATTCCCATTGTATTGACCGACAGTCTCAGCAAGCGAGTGGTCATGAACAAAATCATCGGGGGGGGGGGGGGAAATTGGCGGGAAAAAGGCAGGACAGAAGGCACCACAAGACTTGTTCAAATATGGCCTTTCTTTGACCAGCGAAGTTGCCCAAACCAAAATATCAATCGCTTCCCGCACCTCGCACATTCCTGCACCTCGTAGATTCAACTCTGGAGGGGGAGCCTGTATCATGGTAGCTTTTGAAATCGACCAATGCAGCCTTCCTCAACCATCCCGTCCCCTTTCGCCGCCACACTCGACCCACTCCCCATCACCGTCGAGCCTCCAACTGATCCACGACCCGCCTCTCTCTCTCACCGCCGCCGCCGCCGCCGCATACACCTTCTTCTCGTCCTCTGGACCCGATACAATAGACGCTATCCCGACAGGCCTGAACGCTGCATCGGCATCCGTAGGTCCAGTTGAACTTGCGTACGAATTGGCTGGGACAGGCGGAAGCGCCGGTGGCGATGTTGGACCGAGGCTCGGGATGCGGGTGGGTTGAGGGGATCTCTCCCTCTTGATGAGAGTGGGAGGGAGATGCGGTGAGGATGACATGTCGTGCCCTTTCTTCTTCTTCTTCTCCTCCCCCTCCTTTTCTTCTTCTTCCTCCTCTTCTTCCTCCTCTTCTTCAGCGGTCGAGGAGAGAGGCTCCGACTCCTCGAGGATGTCGGGGAGCGTGTGGAAACTAACAGCAGTTTGAGCGCATGCTCACCTCGTCGTCCCCATTCAGCAAGATGGAGGTGGGGTTTGTACTTACCCTCCCCGGGTACGGAAATATTCATCGATCTGTGTCCGGGGGGACGTTGGCTCCCAAGGTATGTCGGTGTGGGTGGGGACAGGAGGAGGACGACGGTGGATGGGAAGGGGTGGTGGTGGTGGTGGTGGTGGTGGAGACTTGGGCATCGGAGGGGGGGAGGAGCCATGTGCAGATACAGGCGCGACGGTGAGAGCCAAGGGACTGGGGCTGCGCGGCGGCAGGGGGATGGGTATCAAGATGGGTGTGGGGTGGGAATGGTGTACGAAGAAGGTGTCTTGGCTTCTGGGACTGCCATTGTAGAGGGTGGATGCCTTGCTGCTCACGAATTTGTTGATCTGGTGGGTATCTTTGGGGAAAGGTGAAGCAGTGTGCCTGCCCAGGGTTTGCCAGGCCTTCGGCCATGCTTCTCCATCGTTGCCGAGGTCGTTGGGCATGATCGTGGGAAGGATTGTGGAACTTTGAACAGACGAGTCGGGTGCTTGGTACCAAGACGATGGCTTCGTTTTCACAGAGACAACATTGAGCCCCGAAAGTTGAGGTTGAGGTCGTCAACACTCCGCACAGTTCGCGGGAAAGAAGTAGAGAAGAATAACGGCAAGACGCAGTACACCCCCGCTCGAATCGAAAACATCGGCGATAAGACTGGACGTGCTGGCTCTATTCTTCTCGAGTGTGGGGTCGACTTCGGTGGTCGATTACTTTCGCGCCACGGATCAGGTGGGTGTGGGTGCTAACAGCATAATACACGACTTCCGAGAGGTCAATAGATGGGTTGAGCTGCGACGCCGAACGCTGTGGAACACGGTCATGGTGGGGGTTCTTTTGGGGCGCAGGAGAGTGCGTCGTATTGGGATTTGAGGATTGTAAATCTGTGTTCGAGGAAAGCAGTGAAGGCGGGCGAAAAGAAAGAAGCTGGACTAGTAAAAGGGCTAAAGTATAGCTGTATCGAAGGGGATGGAAGCACCTATCATACACCATCACCATGGCCCCAATGCCCGGCCTTGTACGAACAAACCCTTTTTCCTTTACTCACGATGCTCATTTGTTCGAGTCCTCATCCCGTGGTTCGAAATTCAACTGGACAAGTCAGTCGCGCCCAGTCAACATACCACCACATCACACCTACCTGGTTTCCATTGTAGAAATTTTGGCCGTCCTGTTCCCTCGATCGCTGATCCGCCAACGTTCGTACCCGAATGTTGGAGGCACCTTCCGACTGTGCCTGCTGTTGCGAGTCTCCGAGTGGTCGTCCGCCCGAGGGCTGGCTCTGAGCATCCGGCTGAGTATCCGGTGCACCACCCCCCAACACTGAAGAGACGGTGTTCCCGACATATCCCAGTACAGACCCGGCGATGTTGAACGCCCCACCGACAAGACCCATGACATTGCCCGCTGCGCCATAGACGATGCCCGTTGGACCACCGGAATATGCCTCCGTGTAGCCCTTGACTGGGACCAGGACGAGGGTTGCGGAAGGAGCCAGGTCGATATCGCCAAGAGTCTCTGCTTCGTCCCCCGCCGATAGTTCTCGGCTGGGCAAAGGAGCGATGATTTGCTTGAAAAAGTACGGCGGTTGCTTATCATTCGGGTTCTCAGCCCTCGCAGCGGCTTCTTGATCGATCCACGGACGTACATCATTCTCAAGTTTTGCCGTCCGTGGGAAAGTCTTGCGCACTGTGCGTCCATCGAAGAGTCGTACGTTCAGATGCACCTCCTTCGCCTGCGAGCCCCTCGTGCTCGTTGCTGTGAACTGTGCTGTTTCCGATGTTGACTCGTGAGCTCGCCTCTCCCGCTCCCTCTCCGCTTTCCGAGCCTCGGCCTGCGCCTTGCGTTCCGCCTTGTCCTGCTCAATCCGTGCTTTTATTCGAGCCAACTCGTCCTTGCCTTCCTGCTTCATCTTGCGCAACGCATCGCGCGCAGCCTGTTGAACCGCTGTTGCAGTTGATGCCGAGGGTTCCGGCGCGGCAGCCTTCTGCTTGCCCTTGTCCTTCGCTGTAGGCGGCGGCGGAGTTGGTGCTGGAGAAGGTGCCCTTGCCGGGGTGCTCGTTTCTGGCGTGGACGCGGTGGGGGTAGGGGCTTGCGCGGGTACGGTCGCTGCAGCGGCGCTTGGTAGAGGAGTTGCGCCGAGGACCTTGCGGACTCGGTTTATGAATTCATCTTTGGTGACGCCGTTCGAGAGCTGTTCCTTCAACTGGCCGTTCCTGTTGGATATTACTACAAAGGCTTCTGCAATCATGTTCTCCGACATCCGTACTGTATGACGACGAAGGTAGGCGTGCCGTCGATGGTGCAGAAGGCGGAGAGGAAGCCTGCCTCCGTCGAGCCCGCTTCGAGGCGCAAAAGAACAGCAGCGGTCTCGAGCAAATTCGATATCTGCACACATCAGCAAACGTCCCAAGCTCCGTGACTTCGAGTACCTACCCAGCCGCTCTTCAACCAGTCCGTCTCCCATGTGGTGCTTTCCGCTTCATCGTCTGAACCCATATGTAAGCTGGGACCGGAAGTGGTGTGTGTTGTCGACACATACCGCGGACGAGAATGCACACCAGTTTCTGCTCTTGGATCGCAAGAGAGATGCCGCTCTGGAGGTTGCCTTGGTGGAACATTTCGACGTTGAGGTGTGGCCAGATGGACGTCGTGGGGTTGATCTGGGGGAAGCTTCAGAGAGTTGCGGCAGGGACAAGGGTGGTTGCATTGGTAGCTTTTAGCGGGGAGAGTGCCGAGGCCGACGTCAATAGTGGGACAACGGCCATCACACGCTCCGAGTTCAATAGGCAGCGGTCGTAAGAGAAAGGATATCGGATACGAATGCAATGCTAACTGGAAATGCCAGTATCTATCGGGAATAGGGAGTCAATATCCTCCAAAAAATCTTTCCCTATCAAAGGAGAGTGCTGCGGTGAGACCCAAATGCTCCGTATCTACACAAGGTGCACACGTATCTGTGAACCCAATGCATTCCATTAAAGTAAACCAGATTGAAAGACATGAAGCTTCCACCGCCCTCGTTACCTGTGCTTCTTGAGCTCGACCGGAGACCGGTCTCGAAAGGACCACGAGATGATTTCACGCCGAGTCAGGACCCGTTGTGCCGAATTTCGGATGGATTCGTCGCCCATGAACTTGCTTGATGGTATTCAACGCCCGTATTCCACATTTACTCCAACTGCCACCCTCACATGCCCGCCCGCCCTGTCGTAAGCTCCTCACAAAACGACGCACTTGCTCTTCGGCTTCTTGGTTGGTCCCGAGGGGCGAGGGCTGAGCACGGCGCTGCAGCGGTAATGTCAGTCAGGCCTCGAAGCTCTCTGCAAGGGACACGTACCGGATTGCTTCGTCGAAGACGCTCTTCAAGTTCCGCTGGGTGAGTGCGGAGCACTCCAGGTACTTCTGTGCTCTGATCTCCTTGGCTACCATGACAGCCTGCTCGTACTGTATGGGCGCCATCTTCTTCTGCCGCAGACTCTCTTTGGTCGCCTCATCGTCCCTCAAGTCGAGCTTCGTGCCGACGAGGATAACGGGTACATTGGGCGCGTGATGGTCGATCTCAGGGTACCACTGTCGCGCGTAAGCCAGGGAAAGCCGGCGGGAAGGTGGGGGAGTGACCAACCTTTGCCTTGACGTTGTCAAACGAGGGCGGGCTGACGATGGAAAAGCAGATCAGGAAGACGTCGGTCTGGGGGTACGAAAGGGGTCGCAGGCGGTCGTAATCCTCCTGTCCTGCCGTATCCCAAAGCCCGAGACTGATGGGCTTGCCATCGACCATGACATTTGCGGAGTAGTTGTCGAAGCTGTCCCCCGTTAGCGTCTGGCGCCGAGCTGGGCGGACCGACTCACACTGTGGGGATGTATTCACCGGGGAAAGCGTTGGTTGTGTACGAGATGAGGAGACATGTCTGCGCCGGTCAGCTCCGAGCACCGCGATCGTCGGGCGGGTTTCTTTACCTTGCCAACAGCTCCGTCGCCCGTCACGACACACTGCAACTCGATTAGCGGCTTGTAGCGCGGGCGGACGGCCGCGACGCCGTTGCACATGGGCGCACCTTTAGGGATTGGGTTGTGGGTGCAGCCATTGCGCAGAAGCTGGATGCAGGCTCGGGCGATAGCTGGCGGCGGCACGCAGCGAGGGACCTGTGGACGGGGGCGAAGACGGCGGCAGGGAGCGACAGCGAAAAGAGGCGGGTTGGGGTCCAGGATGCCCTCTGACGTATGCTATCAGTGCGTGGACGTGTGGAATGAAGCGACGCGGGCGGATGACGCACGCTGTGAGGTTCGGGGGAGCTGGCAAAAACTTGGGCGGCGTGTGCAGAGAGAAGGGGCGGTTTATCGCTTGGCCTGGAGGTGAGCGAGGTGAGGCGGGAGAACCGAAGCTTGGAAGATGCTGCAGCGCGGACCACCAGGCGGGGATGTTAGGCGACAACGACTCAGGGCTCGAGGTGGTGGTGGGAGAATGTGGAAGCTACAGCGACGTGCGGGATGCGGGATGCGGACGCGTGATATGGGCAGTCAAGGTGAAGCTCGAACGGAGCGACGGGCTGCGATGATGGCGACCGTGATGGATTTGGCAGAAAGGCAGCAAGGCAGGCGTATGAGCTGCGGGTTCCGAAACCCTTCTGCGACAAGCCGGGACTGGTGAAGTTGGGAAGCCCACCGCTCACCGCCCGTCTCACAGAGTCGCACCCAATCCGGCCGTCTGAACACTCGCCCTCCCGCTGGGCTATAGCACGGAGACCGCCCGCAGAGACCACGCGCTGCAGACGAGCGCGTTCGCCGACGTGCATGTCTCGCGTTTACCACCCTCCACCCTCCACCTTCACCTCCTACTCGTCGGCTGTGGGCATGCCCCGCCTTGGTGTGCGATGTGCAGCCCCACACGAAGCACATCTTGAATCACGCATCGAGGCTACATTTCAGTACATATGCCATGCAGCACGCATCGGGACCGGTGCTGTGCGACTTGTCGCGCCCTTGTCGTCGCTCGGTAATCCGCCGACCTGCAGCAACGTAATACGGACAATGAATACACCCCCGCCACGCCATTCGTCAGCCCCGGAAATCAAAAGCCTATCCCAGGTTCGATTCGCGTGTGATTACATGATGGATCCTGAGCTCATTGCATGGTAGTCTGGACATGCCGAGTATGCGAAGCTGCGGTCCACCGTCGAAAGGTGGCAAGCGCCGCAATGGGTATCGTTGCACTACCTAAAGTCTAGACCATCGTCCACTTGCAAGCCTCACTGGCAAAGTCCGCGTCTAGTAGAAGAGAAACAGGTCTTTGTCGTCATCGCCGTCACCAACAAACTCCTTCCGCAGCAGGAGCTTGATGAGGGGCTCGTGAAGCTCCTTCATGTCGAGGATGCCACGCTTCTTTTGGTCCATGTACGACGCGTCAACGACCACCCGTTTCAAGTTGACTATCGACAGCGCATTCTGGTCGAGGAGTGCAGACAGCCGTTCAGGTGTGCCGACGCCGAAATCAACCCTATGGCCTGTTTAGAAATTGTCCTTGCTGACGGCGAGATGAGTACCCACTTGTTCTTTTTGAGGTGCTCTACCTGTTCGGCAACTTTCATGTGTTTGGCGAACAACTTTGCAACATTTGGGTTCTTCACGCCCGCTTTCGGCAGTCCAGCTTTCAGCGACCGGAATACATCTGCAGCGCGGATGCCGGAGGCCGTGACTACGAGCGTATGCGGTGCTCCTTTCGGCTTGTCAGGCGTTGGTTCCAGTTTCTTGCATTGCTTCTTGAGAAAGGCGGAGAGCTTGTCCAGTGTACGGGGCTCAGTCCAGCTGCTGGCATCCTTGATGGTTCGAGCTATATATCCTGTGAGCTACACCCACCTCCATGGGCTCGAAAATCTTACTGGGGACAAACTGATCCTCCAGCTCCACACTGCTGAGGTCTTTCCCATACAGCCGAGTTCGCGAGTTGATATAGTCCGCCAGCAGCTGACTGTCCATCCTCTCGAATGCACGATTGACTCCCAGCTCTTCGTCCAGATCATCCTCATTGATCGCCTTTGCTTTCAGCTTCTTCTTCTCCTTCCGCTTTGCCTTCTTGCTCGCCTTCTTGCTCTCATGACTCGTCTCCGCCTCACCATCCCTCTTGCGCTTCCTGGAAGTGGCGAGAGTGTTAAACTCGGGCTCTATTCGGGGGATGCCCCCTTCGGCTTCAGAATCTGACATGTCGTGAATGGTGTTTGAGTGTGCAACGATGGACGTCGGCGCCAGCTCGTGAAACAAAAAGTTTTGGGGAACGTGCTATCGATAAGGCCCTCCTGCCCGGCCCTGCCGAGGAGACGAATGACGCGAGGCGACAACATCAACATGGACCCGCTCCAGCGACAAGCCACGATTGAAGTCAACCTTGACGGGCAGCCATGTCGGAGTCGGCGCGGAAGAAGCAGCGCATGAGCCCGCGCGATTCAACGGACATCGAGACCAACCCTTCCACGCTGTACGCCGATGTAAACCATCACCACTCCCATCTCAGCCGCATGTTTTCTGACGTGCATCCAGCTCCAACGGCTTGCGACGATTGCGCCAAAGCCCGTCACGCCCTTTCGCCGCGCTGCCAGCGCCGGTGCTACGACCCCAGGAAGCCGACATGTGCGCACGCCAGGAACCGCAAGGACGCCCCGCGGTGGCCCAGCAACCCGCCCCATCCCCAGCAGACGGGTGGCACCGAC
Organism: Corynespora olivacea; assembly: GCA_019202945.1. Taxonomy (NCBI): domain Eukaryota; kingdom Fungi; phylum Ascomycota; class Dothideomycetes; order Pleosporales; family Corynesporascaceae; genus Corynespora; species Corynespora olivacea. The sequence continues at coordinate 29,997 of JAGQEM010000065.1, forward strand.
AACACCACATGCGATCCGAGCCCTGAGGGAACGTGCCAATGCTGCGAGGACGCCGGGACGTGTCCGTAGGAGGAGCGGCAGAGTACAGAGGGAGACCCCACGGGACATACTGCGGGATCTCAGCAGAGGTGCGTTTTCAGATGCCCAGATGAACAGGATTGTGACTGACTTTTGGCCACAGTGCTCGCACGCGATACACGACCGGTCGAGCCCTCGCCTGCAGTTCCTGCACGGCCCTCGCGGCATTCAGCCCTGGACCTACCAGACCTCGATGATGGACCTGACCCCGCCGTACCCCGTCTTTCAATGCCGCTCGCGGATATGTACGACGACGATGATAGCCTCCATGAAGTGCCCCCGCGGCCGTCACTCCTCCCGCACCTACCAGACGATGTTGACAATGGTACCATCCAATCTCTCGAATTTGGGCGGCGAGCCCTCAGCGAAGACCCGCGACTGTCGTATACCAGGAGGGTCAGTGGATTTGCCGACGTGAACGAACTCGGGATGGATGGTGAAGAGTATGAGGTGGACGGTGTTTTCCTCAACCGGAGGCGAACTATGAACCCGGATGATCTGCTCGAACAAGTGCTTGAGGAAGGTGCAGATGACACAACCACCGAGCTGTTAGCGGGGCGGCGGGGTGGGCGATCTAGCGATGTCGATTTGGGCGTATTTGGAGAAGTGGATGACGAGACGGAAGAACCCACATTCCGCTTCACAATCCCGCCACGTATGGAAGCCCCCATCGAGGAAGAGAAGGAAACCGAAGTAGGCGGGACGAGGCACTTCGCAGATCGGTCAATTCTCGAGAACGATGATGAGGAAAATGAGCGTGATCAAGTTCAGGCCGTCGCCGAGATCGATCCAGCAGACGAGACGGCTCCATTGCCCATGGAGGACGATGGTGGTGATGGCTTCCAGATAGCAGGATGGGAGTCTGAACCCGATCAAGACGAAGGTGGTGACCTTCAAGCCTACCGGGAAGAAGTTTCCGCCATCGACCGCAGTCTGCAGACGCAAAGTCCCGAGCCCTCGGCCGCCCAGAAGCATGTGGGTCGACAACGCAAATCACTCAACGTCTCCAGATTCGGACACGAATTTCCATCTATGCCGACGGCAACTGTCAAAGCACTCGCAATGGGCTTCGCAAAGTCTCAAGGCGGCAAGGCAAAGATCAGCAAGGATACGCTAGCAGCGCTGGTGCAGAGCTCGGATTTCTTCCTCGAGCAGGTTGGTGAAGATTTGGCGGCTTACGCGCAGCACGGCGGGCGGAAGACGATTGAAGAAAGTGATGTTATCGCTTTGATGAAGAGGTATGTACAGTTTACATAGGATACATATACTGGACACACTTTTTGTACAGATGCTGATCTTTGGTCAGGACGCGCCAGGTCACCGATACCAGCACAGTGTTTTCATTGGCACAGAAACTGCTGCCAAGAGAGCTGCTGCAGCAGCTACGAATGGAGCCTCAACCCAAGTTGAAGAGGCAAAAGCGGAAGCGGACGGAGACAATCCGCGAGCACAACGACGATGAATGAGAATTGCAAACGAACGAGATCACGACCAATCGGAGCTGTGTCGCACACGTCTTTGCGTACCGGACAAAGGTTTCTTGACAACCATCCAAAACATGATGGAAGTTGCGAAACTCAGCGCGTACCTGCAAGGTCAGCTTTCGGTAAACAGAGGAGGGCAGTGGGGTTTCTGGCTCACCATGTGAAGATGTACTGTGTATGATTATTCCTCAGGTTCACGGTAGCAGGCCGTCCGATTGGGATACCCTTGGGTTCCCGCTCATAGCTGACGAGCAGATCAGGCGCTGTTATTTCAATTAGATGCCCACTGACAATTCAACTCTCCCCATGCGAATACACGCCACCTTCACACTGTGTTCACTTACTCATTGTCTCCTCCACCCAAACAGCCTGACTCCCCGTCCACGTGGCCATCTCCTCCACACTCGGGAAAAACCACTTCCCCTCCTCGGGTATATTCCTTGGCGTGAACATATTGCCCTTGGGCGGCGTCCTCAACAACCCTTCAATCACCACTTCTTCATCCGGTAGTGCCCCGTTCTTCCTCCTGAACCACTGTTTCGCCGTGTCCTTCTTTATCCACCCCCTGCAGCACAAAATCTTGCTCTTGTTCCCGCGCTCGTCTTCGCGCTCCAGAGGGGTCACCACGGTATAGCCTTCCTCGCCTTCCATCATACGGGGCCCGATCAGCATTTCTTGATCGTGTCGGAGCTTGCCGCGCGCCCAGACGCGCCTGTAGTCGAAGCCTGCGATGGCGGAGGGGTCGATGCGGAGGGGCAGTTCGAGGGGCGGGAAGGTCAGACGATCCTCGAAGCGCGCGACAAGTTCGGTCTTCCAGCCGAGGCGTTGGACTTGCCAGCAGCCCAGCACGAAAGCGGTGATGGGTATGATGGCCAGTATGATAAGACCAGGGCCGTGCTGGTTGCCGACTCGTGCCATTTTGGCGGGCCGGTCGAGGATGGAGACGAAATTGGGATCGAGGCCGCCATTCTTTCGTGAGGGGCTACCGGCGAAGTTTCTGCGGATCGAGGCTTGGAGTTGGAGCTGTGAGCGCAGACGTTCGCGGAGGCATTGCGGCGTGGTCGAGGGGCGGAGACGTGCTGTTGATGGCCGGTTGAGGGTGTTGTTCGAGTAGTAGCGACGGAAGAGATTCAGGAAAGCGTTCGGTCTCGACATCGTAGGTGGGGCCAGGGTCCGATGCGATTGATGGTGGAGAGACCTCTGGTGTCGATATTGAAAGTCGGAGAGCTAGGGCGATGACTATCGATAAAGGGGGCTAGCGGCCGAGGTAGCTACCGAAGTGAACCCTCCACCTTGACAGTACCATCTGCATCTACTGCCTTGCCTCTCCGCCATTCACTTGTACGTGAGTTCAAGAGACGAACGACATCTCATATTGTCTCAACAGTAGACGGCCGCTGAAGCTTACATCACTTCATTTTCCAGCACGGGACTGTCAGGCTTCATTTCAGCATGGCGACATCAGAAGTCACGGCTCGCGAAGGGCATGTCGAGGGCTTTGAGAAAGACGAACTGCTCATCAAGCTGGACGAATCGATCGAGCGATACCTGGAGAAACTGGACGACTACCAACAAGCTCAGCGAAAGCTGACAGCGGACCTGTCCGCCGTGAGTCGGGCCAGCATGAAACAGGCGCACCAGCTAACATTAGTTATGCAAAGGGATATTTTTCTCTTGCGCAGGCAAACTTTAGTAATGCGGCTCGAACGCGGTATGGCCAAGATTATTACGATGAGAGAATGCAGGCTTCGAGGATAGTGTACGTTCCCAATAAACCCCTTCGGACTTCGGCCTCTTAGTGGCAACCACTATATCACTATCCGAGGGCCACCCGCTGACGCCAATACCAGCACCCCAACGGACATCAGGGCTAAAGTCACTTTCTCCGTTGACGCCCGCGCCCGCGCTCCTGAACGACCGCCGGACGGCCACGCAAAGGCGTTTGCCGTTGACAAAGGCGCGGCAGACCCCAATGCGGACACGGTACCTGCGTGTTTTGAAACAGCCACCATCCCGAAGATCGAGAAAGGTGAAAATGCTCTGCAACATGACACGGCTGTAAACGACCCCCTATTACCACTAGACCCTATTCGTTGGTTTGGCATTCTCGTTCCACAGGCGCTGCGTTCCGCACAGGCGTCGTTTGTGTCCGCGGTCGAGGGTCCTCTGCCCCAGCTGGCGAACCTTGCGAGAGAACTCAGACAACAGGAGGTCGATATAGGACGGCTGAGAAAGCAGATCAAGAAGCTGTGAGCGCCGCCGGTGCTATACGTATGTTGACGACCGGCACCCCTAAAAAAACGTCACCATACAATTAGCTACGCCTGGAGTAGCACTCCTTTATTGTGCAGCGTTCGATAGTTTGGAATCGTAAACGCATTCCTTGAGACATGTATCCAAAGAACAAGCATTGACAAGCAACCCACGGATGCCCAAACAGACTAGGACTGTCAGCGAGCGCCGCCTATCCCTGCAGGGGTTGCTGACAGTTCCCGCATTGAGAATATTGTCTCTGATTATTCCGACCGTACGAGTGCCTTCGTTCAGAGAAATATCTTGCCCCTTATGGCCTAGATGCTGCATTGTTCTTTCGCATGAGGTTGCCTGAATCGCGCTCGAAGCCTTGGATTGGAGCTCAATTTTCCAAGCGAGCCCTACCTTTTCCTATGTACGCACAAGGCCAGTCCGCCACGAAGTCTCTTGAAACCATTCAGCTCGACGGCTGCATACGAACGCTGACTGGGGCGGATATCATTGGCAGAGAGAATTCGACATTTCGAGTGCGAACGTGGAAGATTGCTCGATGATAACTCAGCCACAGCACCATCACCGAACTGGGAAGACTGACTCGGACATCTTATGGCCAGTGCTCCTCCCCCACAAGGACCGTACACAACTGTACCCGGTGTCACGCAAGTCCGATGCAGTATGAGTGAGCACGCTAGGTTGCTCCGGTGTGTAAGTGCGGAAGAAAGCACGAGTCTGTATAAAAGATGCCCTTGATCCCCCCAGAGCTAACCTTCACGGCGCATCCGACCACTCGTTCTTTTTTGCCCTTCGTTTGTTTCCTAGCAGTCCCTCGTTTATACTGCACTCTTTAACAATATTATTTAATCATGTCTGGCAAGGCCTTTCTCGCCTTGTCTGCTCTGAGCAGCTTGGCGGCAGCCAACTACGATAGTTATCAACCTGTCTCGCAACCTCCCTCCTATGGCGGTGCCGCTTCCTCATCCAAGGCCTCCAGCTTGAAGCCTACTACTGCACCTGCCGGAGCGTCATCCAGCGGAAAGTACTCGGGCTCTGTCCCGTCCGGCACGGGCAAGCCGCACCCGTCCAGTGGATTCCCTCACCCTTCGGGCACGGGCTCTGGCCATTACGGGGGCGGTGACAAGCCGACCTACACTGTTCCCACCGGAACCGCTTACCCTGTCGTTCCTCCCCATGGTGAAGAGAGCTGCGTCACCACCTCTACCAAGGTCGTGACGTCGATCTACACATCCACTGCTGTCATCACTGTCACATCCACTGTTCCAGCTGGCGCCAGCGGATCTTACGGCGGTGGTAACACTGGCGTCTACTCGCCCCAACCTACCGGCCCTGCTGCTCCGGTCGGCTCTAAACCCGCCGAGTCGGACAGCGTCATTCCCTCTGGGGATGATGATGAGGACGAAGATGAAGATGAGACCCCCAAAGGTAACGGTAGCGGCAAAGGCGAGGATGATGACGAGGATGACAAGGATGAGAGTGACGATGAGGATGAGAGTGACGACGAGGAGGAGGAGGATGACGACAACGAGACCCCGAGCTATGGCAACTCCCCTAGCTCCTCTGCTCCCTCGTATGGAGGTTCATCTTCTGTGCCTAGCTACGGCTCCGGTAGCAAGCCTTCCTCCGCACCTGGTTCCGAGGGTACCGGAGCTACCAAGCCCAGCTATGGTAACGGTGGCAAGCCGACCAAGAGCCACGGCCAACCTTCCGGCAAGCCCACTGGGTGAGTTCCTCCATTGTCTTTCACTTTAGAGATGCGTATTAACTCAGCATATTAGATACCCTCCCTATGGCGCCGGTAACTCTACCGTGTCTGCTCACGTTCCCAGCGGCCACGGCCCCAAGCCCACTGGCTACGGTGGTGAAAAGCCCTCCAGCAAGCCCAGCTATGGTGGTGAGAAGCCTTCCAGCAAGCCCAGCTATGGTGGTGAGAAGCCTTCCAGCAAGCCCGGCTACGGAGGACACGGTGGAAACTCTACTTCCGTCAAGCCGTCGTCCACTGGAGGAAGCTATGGTACGTAATTACGCAAATTTCTCATTCTTGCTCGCTTGTATTGTGTCTGTCACAAAGCAGCAAGCTGATTCTTCGCTTGATGAACAAGGCTAATTCCTTAAAGGCCACGGTCCCAGCTCCGTAAAGCCCACTACTACTGCCAGCGCATCTGTCCCCTACGGAAACGGTCCCTCGTCTTCTGCCCCCTACGGAAACGGTCCTTCGTCTTCTGCCCCCTACGGAAACGGTCCCTCGTCTTCTGCCCCCTACGGAAACGGTCCCTCGTCTTCTGCCCCCTACGGAAACGGTCCCTCGTCTTCTGCCCCCTACGGAAATGGGCCTTCGTCTTCCGTCAAGCCTACCACTTCCCAAGGTTATGGAAACGGTCCCTCGTCTTCCGCCCCCTACGGAAATGGGCCTTCGTCTTCCGTCAAGCCTACCACTTCCCAAGGTTATGGAAACGGTCCCTCGTCTTCCGCCCCCTACGGAAATGGGCCTTCGTCTTCCGTCAAGCCTACCACTTCCCAAGGTTATGGAAACGGTCCCTCGTCTTCCGCCCCCTACGGAAATGGACCTTCGTCTTCCGTCAAGCCTACCACTTCCCAAGGTTACGGACACGGACCATCTGATGTCCCGTCGTCTTCCGTTAAGCCCACTACTTCCCAAGGTTATGGAAACGGTCCCTCATCTTCTGTCAAGCCCACCACTTCGCAGGGTTATGGTAACGGACCTTCGTCTTCCGCCAAGCCCACTACTTCCCAAGGGTATGGACATGGCCCGTCTGACGTCCCGTCGTCTTCCGTGAAGCCAACCACTTCCGGTTATACCGCTGGTCCCAGCCAACCTGCTTCTACCGGATACGGTCAGGGCCCCAGCTCTCCCGCTTCATCTTACGCTCCCTCGTCCTCTGCTCCCGTCTCCAGCGCTAAGCCCACCACCTCAGCAGGCGGCCAATACGGTGTCCACCAGCCCTCCAGCTACGTCCCCTCATCCTCTGCTCCCGCTACTACCGCGAAGCCGTCGACCACCGCCCAGGGATACGGAAACGGTGGCGAGTATGGACACGGACAGACCAGCGCTCCTGCTACTACCGCTCAGCCCACCACCAGCGCTTACGGAGGTGGTAACTACGGCGAGAAGCCCGCCACTTCAAGCGTCCCTTCGTACGGAGGCGGCTCCAAAGGTGGAGAGAGCTACGGCAACCACTACCGCAAGCTCCGCGTTTAAACGCGTTGAGGCGATAGGGTAGCCACTCCCGTGATACAAGTTCTTTTGTTGGATAGATTTTCTGGGATCTTGGGCGTCCTCTTTTGCATCATCTTGCGAGCATTGTTTTTCAATTCATATTAGAATCACCTGTTTAATGCTATTCGCGTACAAAATCATACTTTTCCGCTCGCCATTCCATACTTCATATGCTAAATTTTGGTATTAATGTACAGCACTTCGCTGTCAACGAATGCCGTATTTCTCTTCCGGTGATATAATTGTTGTGTAAGTTTCGCCGCGCTTCTCATTCGTTGATCCGTTGATGTTGCCTTCTTCGGTACCAGTACTTGTAATGATGATGTCGAAGCACCAGCTACAACCTCAGGAGGATAATCTTGTAGATCGTGGAAGGCGACTCGCAACCTATGGCGGTGGGCCAGTAGCAACCAGCGGGAAGCAGTTCAAGATTTTGACTGGATGACGATGAGGCGCAGTGTTTGGAGAAAGCCTTTCAGCCCTGTTAAGCATGTCTGTAGTACATGGGCACTGGAGGATTTTCACGACTACCTACGACAGCACAGACCATTTGATATTTTACTTCAGCGAATGGCTGGTGTAGTGCGTATATCTACGCTACCAACATATTATTTCTACTAATGTAAATACTGACTGAAGATGCCGTAGCCGTCTTACCGCCACCTTCTAGACCATCGATTTGCGACCGATGGCATCTTCAAGTATTTTAATTAACACGAGGCTCGGGCTTAGTAGTTTACACCCCATCTCTCAAGTGTTCACGACTACTACCCCTGCTATGCGCCGTATTTCTTGTTGATCCAACCGCGCTCGGCATTGGCACACGGGACATGGATATCTTCGTCTTCAATTTTATCGAGTTCCTCGCCGCCCACTTGTCGTTGTGTGATCGTTTCGTTGCACTTAACCCTTGGCCACGTTTGGATTGGGAACCATATGCTGTAGCTGTAAATGTCTTGCTGCCAAAAATATATCTAAACAATGTTGGTAGGACGGGAAGACAACTGCAAATTACGCCAATAGCAACTTCGGAACAACTACAATCAGTTAGCGACCGACGAAATGAAAACCTCGGATTATATTGACCTTAGAAGTACAATCGGTGGACCGGACTTCGATCTGTCTTTCTCGCCCATCGTTTTCAGGATCACCACGAGTCGCATGATAGTTGCAATACACGCTCTATCGGTCATCAGTACGCCATTTGTCGCTCCAATGGCTGATTGAAGACTTACAAGCCTCCGGCTGCCAGTGCCATGCTACTCCCGACCCTGCTCCAAAAGCTCATATTCAGTCTCCAGATGATTGGCATCGGACTAACCAGGATCACAACATCAGTGAAGATTCCAATTGCCGTGTTGGCGACAAAGATCTTCTTCGAATCCAAGCATTTTCCTGCCATCTTTGGATTGTATGCCTTCTTCATTGGTCGACAAAGGAATATCTGAACAAAAGCAATAGCGATGTAGTACGTAGTGCAAACGCCAATCAGGATACGTGCGAATAGGACGAAGCGTTTCTTGATGGCAAAAATACGGATTAAAAGGAGTAAGATTGCAAGCTTAGTGCAAAGAGCGACGGGGCTATACAAGATTTGTGACGCATATCCGTACTGGAGGGATTTGCGAACGGTCGAAGGAGAGAGGTTCCATTGAGAAATTCCGAGACCAAGGGAACCTTGCACAAGGACAATGCTGGAGTAGGTGATTGAACCTATCCAAGCAATGAAGCAAACATCTATGTTCAGTCAGTTCAACGTCATGGTTTGTGAAGGTAGTTGAGTGCACTTACAATCGTCGGGATGAATCTTCTTTACAATAAACCATTTCGTCACGAGTCGCGTCGCCACGAAGATCGTGGTCAAACTTATGCAAAGTGACTGAACCACGATATTCCACTTGTTTGGCTTCCAATTCAAATTTGGCGTCACACCTGGCGGGGGCGCGATAAATCCCGGATAGTTGGCACTCGTCCCTCTTCCATCTGCTCTTGTTAACAACTGCTCGTGAAGATGCATTGAAATTATTAAAAAAAAAGACGATACCCCGCTCATCTGTGGATAACGCGCGAGAAAGTCTATTTATCTAAAAGCATGGGTCGATTAAGGATCGGCAACGGAGGTCTTCTGTTTGGAATTTAAGATCTGACGTGGAGACGGGCAGAATCTGACGGTTCGGCCCTGCGGATTGTGCAGTGACCAAGGCTCCCCCGATCTGTAGGACTGTGCGCCAATTCTAGAATGCAAGATAAGGTATCCCATATACAGCATACACAGTATAGTAAGGCGAAGTAAGACTGATGCGCTCATTCAATCAAGAGTACCATTCTCGTCAAAAAGAGTAAACATTGAGGAGAAACTCTGGGAGATATTTTTAGACAGTGGCGAAGACACAACGTGAGGTTTCGGCTTTCGTGGCGGGCGCTTATTCGTATGGAGTTGGGGCATGGAGATTTGGTACAGGCCTAGCATCGTTCTCGCGCGAGAGTGCTCAGCTCCCTCACGACAAGTCTTGATTGCGTTACAGTGCATAGATAAGATCAGAAAAGTTACATACGCACGCAGGCTAAATGGTTAAATGCTTATTCTATCAGAGCTTCGTCAAGATCTCCGTTGGGCCATAGCGCTGCCAACACCAACATTGGAAACGCCAGAACCGGTGGGAACTTGCCGCCCTCTGATGGGCCCATGAGCGGGACGGAAAGTAGATTCGGAGTCCGCTCTGTAAGTTTCGGATTTCAAAGAAGCCTGCCGACGCCACCACGTGGAGTATGCAAGATATGAAGACGCTGGAACTATATAGATGTGTTGATCCCACTTCTGACACTGCTTCGGAAAGCACTGGCTTGGATATAAACTCTAGGCTTACTCCTCTACGTAAAAGGCCTTGATTTTGGTCCATGTAACTACTGGGATCAAGTCAGCGCGAGAAAACAGGAAGCAGAAATAGCAAATACCGATCATATGTAGTTCTTCGTACCCTCAAGCGTTGCTCATGAAACAAAATCGAATTGCCATGTATGGTATCAAAGGATAGCACCGACATTACGCATATCCAGGTGGCACTAGAAAAGTGACAACATGCGTGATGTGTATGGCTATAAAGCCAATACCATGCTCAGTTGGTGTATCGCTGATGTTCCCAGCAGCAACTGCTGACACCCAGCTGACAAATATGTGGTCGAATAGTAGTATATTTTAGAGAAGATAACCATGAGAAAATCGCATCCATTCTTCGTAATTGAGTGCATAATGCCAAAGCCGACGACCATGGCCATGGCCATGGAAACAATGACAAAAACCCTGAGGAAGATGAAGCATAGTGTCAGAATATTAGATCAACTCTTAAGCGGTAGTACACCAAATTTAATATGTACTTATCCTCCTGTCAAAAAATCACCAGCTCCTGTGTGCACCCATTCCGTTTAAAATAACACCGACAAGGCCTGAACATACATGGACTGCACTGAAAAACCGGTACTACATTGCCTGATTTGAAACCGTTCCTGGATCTTTCCGGCTAAGTATTAGATTGACAATGTTCCACATGCCGCAGGCAGTATTATTTTGCACAGACCAAGGAAGACGAAGAGGTCGATGCTGTGGTTAGGGTGCTAAACTATAGGCTGACGCGCAGAACACAGCAAAATGACATACGAGGAAAAAACAAGTGTTCCGCACGGAATGCTTGATCTCCGCTGCTCCCCACGGTGACGACTCCATACGAAAAAAAATACAAAGCCCCCAGTGTAGCAATATCCAGGGCCAATCCGATTCCGCCCTAAAGATGAGAAAAGCACTGGATGTCGACGCGTGACTTAGCGGGGGTCGAATTCATAGCGTATGTTCAAAATCTGGTTGAAGTTTGAAACCATAGATAGTTGAGGAACGTGATTGGTAATAACAATCGGTTGCTGTATAGAGGTATCAAGACTTCATAGTCGTGAGCCCACGCGGGAGATTTAGTGATAAAGCGGAGAGCTTGAATATAATTTTTATGATTCGGACTTGGTAGAGTATGTCTAGACTGTTTAGACACGACTGCGGATAATCTTTGGAGTTCTGTCAACGAAACCGGTTCAATCAAGGGGCGTTTGGGTGGTGGATTTATTGCTGGAATTTGTTGATAGTTGAGACGTTATCGCACTCAGACTAAACAAGGTGCACAAAGAAAGCACTGAGCCCGCTTCGAGGCGATAATAGCATGCGCCATATATACAATAGTCTATCAGCAGATTCGTGGGAGGTGCCGATGAATGGCTGAACTGCGCTGAGGGTGGAGATTCTGCGGGTCTATACTAAGAATGGCTCAGTGTACTTACCAACCAGACATGACACCATTGGCGATCCAGCTTCTCTTTCATGCGCACTACATACGCTTCAAGGCTCATCAGGTTGGGTATTTTATAATAAGGATGGATGAATGTTTTTGCTCCGCGACATCCTATTGGACTAGTCTATGGTCTAATTTTCGTAGACGTCATGAGTCCACTAAAAGAGTTGCTTGGCGTGTAGGGCGCGACCTAACAAACTTGCTCTGATTTGGCACCAACGACCTTGCACAACTGTCCATTCTCTGCGTAATGGTGTCAAGTGAGAAGCCGAAGAGCGCCATCATAGTTGGTGCAGGCGTTGGCGGTGTTGCCACAGCTGCGCGACTGGCAGCGGCAGGTTTGCAGGTCACAGTTGTAGAAAAGAACGGCTTCACGGGCGGTCGATGCAGTCTGATACACCGAAATGAATATGTATGAGACTCCATCTGGCAGAAAACGTTCGTACTGATGATTCTACAGCGGTTCGATCAGGGTCCAAGCTTGCTGTTGCTCCCTCATCTCTTCCAGGAAGCCTTTCGAGATCTGGGAACGTCACTTGAGAATGAAGGCGTACATCTTGTAAAGTGCGAGCCGAACTACAACATTCACTTCCACGATGGGACGGCGTTCAAACTGTCGACTGATTTGGCTACTATGAAAGAGGAGGTTGAACGGTTTGAAGGCAAAGACGGCTTTGAACGATACCTATCTTTCATTCAGGAATCGCATCGGCACTACGAGATCTCAGTCACACATGTATTGAAGAAGAATTTTTACTCTCTTCTCAGCATGGCACGGCCCAGCTTCTTGCGATATCTCATCGCACTGCATCCGTTTGAGAGCATATACGGCCGGGCCAGCAAGTACTTCTGGACCGAGAGATTGCGGAGAGTCTTCACATTTGCAAGTATGTATATGGGCATGAGCCCTTTCGATGCTCCTGGAACATACAGCTTGCTGCAATATACCGAGCTGGCGGAAGGAATTTGGTACCCTATCGGAGGGTTCCACAAGGTCATTGAGGCCTTTGTGAAGATTGGCGAACGCAATGGCGTCAACTACCGACTCAACACACCAATTTCACGAATTCAGTTATCGAACGATGGTCGGAGAGCGACTGGGGTGGTCCTCGAGGATACGAATGAGATCCTCACCGCAGATCTGGTAATTTGCAACGCCGATCTCATTTATTCGTACAATGAACTCCTCCCAATAACTTCCTATGCTCGATCTCTATCCCAACGCGAAGCATCTTGCTCAAGCATCTCGTTCTATTGGGCTCTCGACAAGCAGTTTCTGGAGCTGAAAGCCCACAATATCTTCCTCGCTGAACACTACAAGGAGAGTTTCGACAGTATCTTTAAGAAACATCAAATTCCAGAAGAGCCTAGCTTCTACGTCAATGTGCCTTCTCGAGTAGATCCGACTGCTGCTCCACACGGATGCGACTCGGTTGTCGTTCTGGTCCCCGTTGGCCATCTCCTAGAGACAGGTTCGAATACGCACAAGGGTACATCAAGCATGCCCGGAAAGACTCAAGATTGGAACACGATGGTCTCTGTCGCGCGAGATACAATACTCAAGACAATTGAGACTCGTCTCAACATCGACATCGCATCTCACATTGTGAATGAGTCTGTCAACACACCGCCAAACTGGAAGTCGACGTTTAACCTGGATCGTGGAGCTATCCTCGGTTTGAGCCATTCGTTCTTCAACGTGCTTAGCTTTAGACCGAAGACGAAACACCCCAGCATTGACAATCTATATTTTGTCGGAGCAAGCACGCATCCAGGCACTGGCGTTCCAATTGTTCTCGCTGGTGCGAAGATTGTTAGCGAGCAGGTTTTGAAAGCGATCAATCGGCGGATTCCTTGGGCGGCCACGGAGCTGCGTCAAAAGAAGGACAAAAGCCCCCTCGATAAGAAAGAGACTATGTTATTACTCAGCTGGGTTCATTGGGTCGTGTTATTGCTTACCGTAGCGTTGACCTCAGTTTTCAGTCTGCTTCTTGGAGGATTCGATTGGCGAGAGTCGAAGTTCGTAGGGGATTGGTGACAGTGCTCATTGCGATGAGAATCACATGAAATTTAATTCTACTACAACTTCTGAACTGGTCAGGCGAGTATTGGACAAGTACAGGCAGCTGTTCAAGACTTCTGCTCAACGTCCTTCTGACATGGACTTTTGGCTTTTTTACCAGAGGCTATAACACTCAGTCCCGACGTCTGATCTATCTTAGTCAAATTCTCTCTCCGTCGTATCTTCAGGTAACACTGACTCGTTATCTGAACATCCTAAGCGATAAACACGTCTACATCACCCTCTCCTCGGGTTCAAGTGCGAAGCGCCGAATTCTACCCGATTTCTATTCGCCTGCTGGCTAGAAACCCTTATTTTACGCCTACAAAGGATTTCTGCAGGATTAAAATGGGGTAGATCTTCCTTCTCACGGTCTGATTAGGGTGTATACCCTAAATATTTAATCATCAGAAGTTTGACGCTACGCATCTGAGCCGGGTAGGTGAGTACATGTATACAATCGACTGAATGTGTTGTTCTCCAAGTGACTGACCAGTTATATGTTTGCTTCTACTTTATCAGGATGAAGGGCTAATTTTCTCCTTTCCAGATCACGTTTGCATTATACCTTTCAGGGGCTCCAAAGCAAGATAGCCGTCGCATTCTGGACCCCGCAAAAGGCAAACTCCTCCTGTTTAGAGATTTTATCCCCACCCTTTCACTATGGCTATCTTCGCCAACATCATTGCTCTTCTGTTCACCCTCGTCGCAGCCAGCTCCGCCAGGCCAACAGCCGAGACAGAGCTCGCCAACATACCGGTAAATAGTCTTAACTGTGTAAAGCATCTGGCAATCATTTCTTTAACTCGCGTTTCGTATATTGTTTTGACGTTTTCAATGTCCTGTGCAAATCATTTCATCTACATGGCCCTACACTAAAGGTCATTGCTCACTAAAATCTATTAGCTTACCCATAAGGCCTAAGGACTGAGGCGGTTCGGCAGGGTACTCTGATCAAGGCTGCGAGGCATAAATACCTCATGCAATACTCGCTTCATTAGTTGCAAGCACGATACACTTGAGTATTACATTGTTCTTCGTGCGAGTAAACTCGCGGAGCGTGAGAACGGCAGCGTCATTGCCGGCAACGATGTCCACGAGTTTGTTACCTCAGTTTGGCAGCCAGGGAATGAGTCAGCATAGTTGGCGGTGTGACCATAGGCCTTCATTGGCAGTAGTCGAAGCGATGTGTTGTCTTATAGGGAACCATCATTTCCCCTCACTCGTTGCTATCAAATCTTGGCTTTCTTGGCTTTGAAGGGTTGGAAGGGGGAAGTGTCGGCAGTGGCGGCTAAGCCTATCATCAAAGTTAGCAGATGTTTTGATGGACTGCGAGTGATCGATATCATGTGTATCTTTGACCACTGTTTATATGATTGCCTTATTTCATCATCAATTCCATGACTCGCTTGCTTGAAGAAGAAGGGTTTCTAAAAATAAGAATTTTCATCCCCATCTTCCAGACATACTCATTCCGATACCCGCCAATAGCCGTATCGCCTATCGCTTCCACGTACATCACGATGTTGGTCTTCTCTTTACCCTCCGCCACGGTTGAGGTACCTTCAATGGTATCGTTGACCTGGAGACGAAAGTCTCTGAAAATTGAAATCATGGACTTCAAGGTTATAAGATATGTAGAGTTGGTCTGCGGTTGAAGAACAAGGCTTGAAGGGAGAAAGGTTCGGATGCAGCCGGATGTGCGCAAGAGGATCATGGCGGTCGCGTCCACAGCATTGAAGTCGGCTACAACTGCGGCGGCGGTCAGTCATTCCTTTGAAAGGCATGAGTGCTGTCGGAAAACACGCGATTGATGGGGTCCCTAACGCTAACTGGTCTAGGTTTAGAGCGTCCCAACTTCGTTTTCTCAGCCCCAGATCCGACCTCTCACTAAGCCCCCAAGGCCCTTCCTTCGGACATCGTTTACTTTACAATATCTCCCAAGCCTCTTTCTTTCCACAAATCACACCACACTATCACACCTCCAATCGATCCTGAGCGACCTTCAGAAGTTATCGTACCTATGTCAGTAGAATTTGGGGAAGTGTGCCGACCTCAAGCCACCAGCAACCAGTCATTTTCCGTACCTAGCCAATCGCGTCGCATAGTCTTGTTTACAATGTGATCACCGATGCTCTGAACAATGATAAACAACGGTGGTTGACGCCTTCAATATTGCACGTAACACAGGCATGGTTAATGCAGAACTGGTTTGTGGAGTAAACGGCACTCTGTGCCATTTAACCTGCAAGTCAATGCGTTTCACGGGAATCCATCTTCAGGAATGCCGCATGAAAGTCCGTGAGTGTTCCCCAGATTGCACCCGATACGGACGTGTCTTGTTAGATTGGGGTTCCTTGTAATTAAGCATTTGCTCGTCTTGCCTGTGCGCTCCGCTTTTGGGGGTTAGTGCCAGGTGCTTAGTTCACTCTATCATGTCGCTCTTGGGTAGTTTCCTTATCGTGATGTACGAACTTTTATATATATTTCTTAGGTGGTTGCCAGTAGTTTTCTACAAGTGAAAGATCTAGGGATGGTGGGTAGTTAAAAACGTGCCCTATTGCGCCACGCACACGCGATTTTATAGGAGTGCATGCATAATGGTCGTGCGAACATTCTCACCACATCACTTTTGGTACAACACGGACCCTCTCGTATAATCTTTTTTTAGCGAGCCACTCGGGCTGAGGGCCGAGTAAGATGGGTACAGATCTTAAGAGGCCTGGGACCTTTCTCCGTTTTCGTTTTCTTTCTAGGCCTCATAATTTAGTTTCTAGTCACTCACCACAGTCATTCTTTTCACATTCACACCATCATCATGGTCTTCATTTCTTCTCTAGTTTCTTCTCTCCTGATTGCAGGCAGCGCTTTTGCTCTCCCGACTGTTCCAGTGGTGGAGAATGTGAAGAAGAGAGGCATCGACGACAAGTTGTTTACCAGCTTGAATCTTATGGAACAGTATGCTTCTGCTGCATACTGCCGAAACAATCAGGACTCGGCCGGTGACAAAGTCGCTTGCAAGTCTGGTACATGCGATCTGGTCCAGAAGGCGAACGCGACCTCAGTCATCGAATATGCGAGGTGAGTCGGCTCTCATAGTTCCATATCATCCTAGCTAATGCACACCCAGCGAGCTCGCATCGGACGTTACCGGATTCGTCAGCCTAGACCCAACGAACAAGCTTATCGTCGTCGCCTTCCGTGGTACCGCCTCCGTTGACAACTGGATCACAAATCTCAATTTCAAAGATGTGGACACCAAGCTCTGCAAAGACTGCACAGCGCACGCTGGCTTCTGGCAATCCTGGCAAGATTCTCGTAAAGCCGTTCTGGCCTCTTTGGAGAAGCTCACTGTCGCGAACCCTACCTATAAAATCGTCGCGACCGGCCATTCGTTAGGAGGTGCCATTGCCACATTGGCTGCTGCCGAACTCCGAACCCTCAAATACAAAGTCGATCTATACACGTACGGTGCTCCAAGGGTTTCCAAGCCCACATTGAGCAACTTCATTACGGAGCAGGGTAACAACTACCGTGTTACGCACTACAATGATATAGTGCCGCAGGTCCCGACCCTTTTCATGGGATTCGTGCACATTTCCCCCGAGTATTACATCCCAAGAAAAAACTTCAAGAGCGTTAGCGCAGGCGATATCAATATATTTGAGGGAGCTAAGAACCTGGACGGAAATGCCGGTCATGTATTTACGGATGTGCTGGCGCATCTATGGTACTTCAACGGCATTTCAAACTGCGTGTTCAACTCCAAGCAGTAGAGTGTTGGAGCGACAAGGGGATAGGATATGGGGAAAAGGATTGGCGTTTTTCAGTTCAAGGCGGATATAGTAATTCGAGGGGATAGTTATGATACCATTGTTCTACGAATGATTATAGAAAGGAAACATGATAGGGTATCTATGCTGGAGCTCTAAAAGAAACACACTTCAAACGGATGTTCGCATGGCCCCCGTATCTCTTACCATGACACCTGAATTACCGTTTGCACACCTCGTATATACCCTCGTCTTCCAACTCCGCGCACGTATGCTCCTGCCAGATATGGTCTACCAACACCCTCACTTCTTTACACACGGTATCAATATCCCTAAACTTTCTGCAAAGCACGCATGCATAGCCGCCTCCCTCTCTGTGAGACTTTGCTATAAATCGTGTGCCAAGTAGGAAAATCCGGTCTGCACCCGCTTTGATTTCGTCCCGCTTGATGACTTCCCAAGCTCTGTTTGGGAGGATGGGAATATAAAAGTCGCAGAACGGGCAGCGATTGTTGCCACCAGGCTCGAAATTGCCGCTCAGAGGAAGTGAAGGCGTGCGCTGAAGGTTGTGGGCGTAGATGCAAAAGAGACGGCGCGATAGTATTCCGTGCTTGTGCTCATGTGAATGGTGTGGGGGCGAAGGGGGGAAAGCACCAGGTGCAACTGGGAGTATATGCATTTCTTCGCTGTCTTGAGGTGGACGCATGCGCTTGTACTGACTGGCCAGGGCGTTTATTGCAGCTGTGCGTGCGGTACGTGTCGTCCGAAGCAATTGGTGTAAATGAAAAGCTGGCGGATGTCGAGGCTGACCATGGAGGTCATCGTAGACCTGAAGGAGCGCCTGTTGAAGTGTGATGATTTGGGATTGCAGCTGGTTTCGTGTTACCACTATATAGTGTCAGCCAGCTGTTGAATTGTGTGAAAGTGATAGCCGTACAGTCTCCGATGGCATATTTGTCACCAATCAGTCGGTAGCCATGATCGTACTCCGCTCGTACAAGCGGCGACGATGTGTCAATAGATTCTACATCGCTATCCCTAGAGGCATCTCTCTTTCTCTTACTACGGATCCTGCTTCCTAAACTTGCGTGGTGATGGTGTGCTCGCTCGTCGTCTGGATCAGGATAGCCTCTAAATCCATTTCGCCCATGCTTGTAGCGATGTTCATCTCCATCTTCTTGTAAGTGATCTTTGAGGTCTTCCTTGATATGGTCTTTAATGTCATCCTTGACGTGTTTCGACTTCTTCTTTAATTTGCGATACAGCTCGCTTGCTGACCCGAAGCTATCGGTCAACGTTCGGACAAGAGAGACTACCACCACGAGCTCTTGGAGAACATCCTTCGTCTGTTCAAGTCAGTGTTAAAATAGCCTAGGTCCCATCGTGGGAAGTAATAACCTGCCTTTTCGAAGCCTTCTTTGATCTGGTTGTCAGGCATCTTAACACTGCGCGACTAGTATAGTAGTAGGGAAAAAAAGAGTGTAGATGTTTGCTTCTCGAGTTTTGGTTTGTGAAGTAGAGTCATCCCGTTTGATCTGAAGGGTGACCACGCAACTGCTGACCAGCTCAAGTCACATGTAGCTTGTTGCAACATGACACGAGGCCATCGCCACTACCAATACTTAGCGCTCACCCTTCATCAAACGTCTGTCAAACAGCTGCTGCCATCCATGAAGGCATACGACGCGACCGAAAATGTCCTCACACTGGAGCATGTGACAGCGTGAGAGTAGCAAGTCGGTCCCGCGACGATGCAGGTGGCTGGGCAACATCCGGATGATCATCGTTGATGTCTCTGTCGCGGCGCGCGTGTTTGTTGCATGGACAAACATCCCACTCATGAGTTCTGTGTATGTCAACCCTGAATCAATCTGGTGAAGGCTTAACATATGGGTTAAAACTGTGGCGTTCGTCACTTACGCGTCCGATCTAATGTGAGGCGCTAGAGTCAATTAGTCAGCGGCTCTAGTCCTTCCGAGGGTTCCTACATATCCTTCGTACAGCCCCGTACAAAACATTTCCGAGCATCGATATCGGCATCAATTTCGGCCTAAGCGAAGCGTGTGCATTATCCGGATTTTAACTCCAACCGTCTTGGCCCGAGGACCCCTCCGCTAACCGATAGGCCATACCGGTCTGATCGTCCGATCGTTTCCGGCATGCCAAAGCAACGGCAAACGTGTACGAGATGCTCGATGAGGCGTCAGAAGTGTGACCGGAAAACCCCTTGTACCCGGTGTGTACAGAACAAGGAAGCACACCTGTGTACGATGGAATGGTCGAATGGCTACAATGCGGCCGTCCACCGCAAGTACCCCAGGAAAAGCTCGCCTATAACCACCCAGTCATCAGTCGGGGTACCGGAGAGGACTTCCTCATTAGACGAATCCATATCATCGCAAAATAATGTTCATTCTTGGCCCTCTATGCCCTTCCGACATCAACTATTGGGAGAACAAATCGGTGGCCATCAACCCCGTGACATCTCTTACTCCACAGCGCCGCTGCCTTCGACAGAAAGTCAGTCCGCATTGCCTACTACAACTTCGACGAATGCAGATTTTGTGCCTTACGGCCGATCAGATTTCGCGGATATGACGATAGGAAATCTATTAGAAAACAAAGAGGAATACGATCGTACCCAGGCCTTCATAGAACAGAGCCTCCCCCAGAACGGTGCGAAAACATATTTAGACAAGCCGGCCAGTAACGGTTTGTCTCCAGCTGCACAGTCGGTCGAGTTGTATCATATCCAGTCACTATTACCCACCAAGGAGCTAGTACTGCAGATAACAGAGTACCATGACCGATGCATGTCATATTGGATAGGGGGTGTATAGTAAGCCACCGCTGCCGATTTCCCCCATCCTTTGTCACATCTTGATGCCTGACAGCCGCATTCTAGTCATGCTCCAAGCTTTCGCAAAGCTTTACATGCCGCATACGAGAACGCTCAGGACCTGGATGTGCGCCAGCATGACTGGCGGTGGTGTGCGCTCTTATTCTCGATCTTATCCGCGGGTATGATTGGTTCCGATGAGGCCGTTTCCGCTTCTTGGGGGGTTTCGGATACAGAAAAGTTGAGGCTGTCGCGAGAATGGGGCAGTTGCATGATTTCGTGTCTGCATCTGGGTGCCTTCGCTTCCAAACATCACGTCTACTCCATACAGGCGATTCTCAACATGCACACATCGGAGCATCTCGTCGGCTCGACCAAGGAATGGGCGGCGTACCAAGCTGTGGCGGTCGTGATTGCGCGAGGGCTAGGCTTACACAAGTGAGCACATGTCTCCCAGTACACAACACAGCACTGACATCACGCAGGCTTGGTCCACATCCCGAAGACAACGTCTCACCGCTGACGATGACCCAAGAACAGAAGGACACCTTTCTACAGCGCGAAATTGGCAGGAGACTCTGGAGTGCCATCACGGCTCAAGACTGGCTCTGCTCGACCTCGCAAGGGATGTATTACCTGCAGAAGCGGCATTACACGGCCATACTTCCGCGCCACTTTGACGAAGACACGTTGGCGCCGATTCCGGACGATATGACGCCAGCCTACACACTAATCAGCAACTATCTCAACGAAGTAGCCTACATGCTAACTCGATATCTGGATGACATGCTGGATGCACCTGATCTATCGGCAAAATACAACGTTGTTCTGAGGTACGATGCCGTCGTGCGAGCATTGACTAATGAGAAGAAGCCCAGATTTATGCGGTATGATTCACCATCCGATCCAGCTTGGCCTCGCTGGGCTATGTGGGCAAGGCGATCTTATCAGGCTTCTGCTGCGCATAAGATCATCATGATTCATCAGAGCTTTCTCGGCAAAAGCTTTAGGGATCCCCGATACACCTACTCGCGATGGGCATGTCTGGCTAGCTCCAAGACGATCGTCGAGGTCATGGAGAAGCGATATCCCGAAGAGCCCCAGTGGTGGGTTGAGCAGGTACGTTCCCAGAGCTTCTTGGCCTTCCGTTGTGCTTATCGCCATTCAGGCTTTCGTGGTCACAGCTGGGCTATGTCTGGGTCTGGACCTCTTTCACCGAGCTGGAAAGGGATACGAGGCCAACGAGGATAAGGATGGAGTCGAAAGAGCCATCAAGATTCTGGAGCACTGGCCAACCAGCTCGGTCGCAAACCATGGTATCCATCTTCTCAAGACTCTGCTTCAGGAACACGCAAAGAAGCTGGACAGCAACGGGCCTGGAGACCCAGATTTTCCGCAGAATATCGCTCCTCAAGCACTCGCCGAAGCTGCCACTGGATCGACGGCCGTTCCACAAGACAAGTCTCCACCGCCAGCCGATATCGACATAGAAGAACCGTGGGCTGGTACCGATTTCGACGTAGATATGATGAGCTTCGATCATTTGATGGAGATGCCAATGGGACCTAATTCGGAAAACAATATGTTGTTTGAGAGTATGCTTGGACTTCCGAATCCGCCATACATCTAAAAGCTCGTAGAGTGGAGGAGAGCGCTGTAAGGTTTTTTTGTTACTGATTGGACATGGCTCAACTCATTCCAGTGACTGACCAAAACAAGTTGTGAGATTCTTCCCATGCACCACGACCGATCCCGCTGCTATCAAGAACAATCCCTAAACGCACCATGTTCCAATAAACGATGTTGCAGAAATCCGTGTGGCATCGTGTTCGCTGGAAATTTCCTCAAAGTCCTCTGGGTTCTGTTTCACCTGTTGTTCGCGGGTCTCGATGGAATTGGTTTCTGTGTGTGAAGAATAAGTCACTTCAATCCAACACTCTCGCTCTTCCCCCACACGTCGCACACTGAAACGTGTCGGATCCCCACCTCACAAGCAACATGGCACAATCGCATCCATCTCTTGGCCTCACAAATCTAGTTGCATGCCAACACCTTGGCCTCGCACTGTAAACAACATGTGCGATGGCGGAACCTTGGCTTCGCGGGCGCGGCGGATGATCTACGCAGCCCGGAGGCAGTGCTCGAAACGCCCCGGGATGCCGAGCCTCTTGGCTGCTACAAGTATGCTTGGGCAATAGATGTGGAAGGCTTGGAGGCAACGGCGCTGCAGTGATGTCGGCGGAGTGTTGCGCGTTAGGCTTGGCTGTGTAACAGCGGATGGACGTCAAGGGAGAGAGGTTTGATGGCGAGGAAATATTTCAAGGCGAGAAGAGTTGGGTCTGATGGGACTGGCGGTATGAGTTGGTGAGGTGGGGTGTGCTTTTTCAAGGGACTGGGCATGGTCGTGATCTGGTCCCGAGCATGCGTGTATATTATTGTTGAGGGTGAATAGAGTGCCGATGGCGACGGCGGCTCAGTGGGTGTACGAAACGAAGGGACGGCCGAAAGGGGAAGGAGGGATGAAGGGCCTCGAACCGGGCAACAACACACCCACCAGAGTTGTGGCCCTTTGTCCGCTTGCCGAACAATGGATAACAACGGATGTTGAACAACGAACACTCCTGCTGTGGCGGGTTGCGGAACATGTTGGGTTTTTGCACAGCCGTGCTTCCGCTCGCACGAAGCTCGCGACTGAAGTGCGCAAGATACATCACTCGCGCAGGGATGACTGGCACAGCTGCCGGTGAATACCTGCCGGTAGCTGCTAGAGTCGCGGTCGACGTGTGCTTGGTAGGTATCTGACCTATCCTGAGCTGCATTGCAAAGAGGGGAAGCCGGCCGGGGGGATAGCACGCGATGCTGCTGGGCTCTGTTTCCGCGAGCTCCACGGCTTGCAACTTTGATACTTTGCGGTAACAGGCCGCTAGAAGGCGGTATTGCGGAGAGCAAAGAGAGCAAAGACCAGTTAAGCCTTCCCCAAGCGCCTCCTAGGGCTGTCGTGAGAAGCAGTCCCCGCACATGGATGGATAGGTGGACTGTATGGACATGTGCAGCATCGTGGAACCCGGCAGCGGCGCTTCCAAACAATTGATCAGGGAAGGGTTTTCGGCGGCTAGCGGACGACAGCGCAGAGACAGAGCCTTCTCCTGCCCTTGTCCCGAGCGCTGCACACGAGCTCACGCTTGGGGTACTGCACTGCATGCCTTGCACTGTATCTACTGTACGGCACTGTGCTGTATTGATGTGAAATGAAACGAGCGGCCTGCCGTCCTGCCGGCTCGGAGCTAGAAGGCGCTTCATGACCTGTCAGATGACTGCCCGACATGGAGATGCGGCGCTTGTCGTGTTAGAGCAGGAGCTGCGAAAGAGAAAAGCGGTGAGCGGTGCGAGACGAGCGACGGAGAGCAACGCAGCGCGTGCAACTGGGAAATGCAATGCTGATGGAGGCTTGGATAGCAATGACATGTTCCGGTGTGCACGCGTCTAGACTCACGCAGACAACTGCCAAAGGGACTCGACTAGACATGTACAGAGTATGTATGCAGTGACATGACATGCATGCCGGGCGCCTCTGTCGATAGCCCTCCTCCGGCGGCGTGCAGCCATCAGGGTCTGCAGGCAGCTGGAATCGGGAATCAATCGAAGAATCAGGAATGAGGAATCGCTCGGTATCTACGTAGTAGCAGGGCCTGGCGCGGCGGAAATGAGCTGACAAAGACGGTGGCGGCGAAGTCTGCGGTCTGGTCGAGTTTGACAAAAGTCCGACCAGAGTCTGATGAAAGAATGCTAGCGTCAGCTGCATTTCCTGGCGATTCACATTAATATTGGCGCTCTCGGCATCCACTGAGAGGCACGTCAATTAGAGCCCTTTTGTTTGGCACCGCTGCCGGCCGGCCCTCGTCCACCAACGCCCTACATTACATACTTCTACCCGGTCCCCCTCGTCTCTGCTGCCCACCGCACACACCCACGCCCACCCGTCTGCGCGACGGGTTGCTTTTGCAGCAGTTCTCACGAGAGCCTGCGCGGTGCAAACTTTCTCCCAGCTCATCCGTCGGCCGCCACAGCGCGGACCCCATCTCTGGCCCGCCAGGTACTCCCTCCCAACGTCGAACAAGCCAAGTAATGACAGCACTGACATGACATGTGCAGCCTTCCAGACCTGCACACCTGCACATCTTCCAAAGCTTCTTTAATTCCCGTTTCAGAAACGACTTCGCTACCTTCACCATGTTGGTTGCCATATCATAACCATCGCTCCTCTGGGGCCCCACCCTTTCCGACACCGACCATCCATATACGCCGCCACCCACCCGCCCATCGACCGCCACAGCAATTCTTCGAGCCACATTTTCCGCCTCCCGACCATTCACCATCCATAGCCCTAACCCGGCCAGCACCGTTGACTTCCCGTTGACACTGTACCCTTCAGACCCAGGTGCGGTCGCTTTCCGAACACCCCTGCGCGCGACAATCCAACCCCACCGTTGAGCAAACACAGCCTGCGTTTTGCCCACCCGAGCACACAAATCATTGGCGAGCCACCGTCGCGACTTCGCACACCAGCCCGGAAATGGCACGGGAAGAGCACAACCGGCCCGGGGGGGAAAGCATACAGGGGAACACGATGTTCAACCTCCCTGCAGATGCTCACGACATGCCTTCGGAAGAGGATCTTTTGAGCGACGTCGACGAGCCGCCCGATGTAGAGCCTACACCACGCCCGTCTGCACTGACGCTGCACGAATCGTTCAAGGCTCCCTTCTCCAAATCAACCCTCCGTTGCGAACGCAAGGAATCGCTGCTTACCACGGCGCTGCATTCGAACAACACCTCTCCCACCGTGGAGCACGCCAGCGAGGACCCGGTCCGTGGCATGTCCTGTGCCTCGACGCGGAGCAACAACAGCATCTCCACAGCCGAACTCACCAGTGACGGCGGGTTTACAAGCTCCGGCACACGCACCAGCACCCCGAGCCCCCCTCTTCCTCCGGTTACGTTCCATAACGTTGCCCCGGCCTTCGACAAAATCACCGTCCCAGGACCCGTGCCCGTCATGCATCTCAGCGAAGGCAGAGCAGCAGGCGAGAATGTCGTGGAAGCGACGTTGGGTCGAAAGCGTTGCATCTCGTTTGCGTGTGGAGCCAAGAGCGAGAAAAAAGCCGAGCCAGAGCAATCGAAACCGCCCCCTGAGCAGACAGCCGAGCCTCCAAAGCGCGCATGCACAATCAAGTTTGCTTGCCCGACCAAGGTCTCCACGGCTGCCCCGTCCAAGGACCACAAGCCGCATCGCGCAGCCAGCCCAGCCCCTCCAGCCCGTCGCCCACGTGCGTCGCCAAAACCACCCAGGATCCATCGTGATTCGGATTCGACTGTGCGAAATCCTTCTCCAATTGCTTTGCGAAAATCATCTGCAAATCGGTCACGTCGTCTTAGCGCGAACTCCGACTTGGGTCGAAGTGAAGCGTTCCGCTTCCACGAGTTCGCCAGTTCCGAGGAGGAGGTGCAGGAATGGACTCTCGAATCCACTTGTCACCGCCGACCTCTTACCATCAAAGACACTCTCAGCGTCGAGAATGGCCTTCGTCAGCTGGGT
Source organism: Corynespora olivacea (assembly GCA_019202945.1). NCBI lineage: Eukaryota > Fungi > Ascomycota > Dothideomycetes > Pleosporales > Corynesporascaceae > Corynespora > Corynespora olivacea. The sequence continues at coordinate 55,666 of JAGQEM010000065.1, forward strand.
GAAGAGGCGGAAGAAGAAGCGCTGGATGATGAAGAGGACGAGGACAATTTAGACGACGTTGATCAAGCAGAGCTCGATGAGGATGACGAAGACGAAGATCTGGATGAGGATGACAGCGATGCTCACGATGACATCTCGTCCGACGAGGGCTTCCAGACCGATGATGAGGGAGGATTTGCTGGTTCCGATGACGAGAGTGACGCCGGTTCAGACTACAACTGGTGGGCTCCTGGTCGCTCAACAGCAGCCACCTCCATTGAGCATCTCGAACATTTCCGCCCTACCAGCCATCGAAGTATCTCCGAATCTTCGATTGGCTCTCTGGACAGCGGCCACCGCTACAAACCCGAGAAGACGATCAAGCGGAGGAAGTCACGACCGGTCAACATTCGCATCCCCAGCCCTGAGCTTCCCGACAGCACCGACTTCGTGTGCGGGACCCTCGATGAGGATCGACCCCTGGAAAATGCCTACTTGTCCGCTTTGGAACGCCGGCGCGCTGCCAAGCACAAGAGGACGCCTCAGGATGTTGATCCCACGTTTCCAACTTCAGACCCGGAATTGAGCGAGGAAGACGAAGACGAAGAGCCCGACCACATCGCCTCGGAAAGCGATCAGTTTCCGATGATGCATGGTTCGATGGAACCTCCCAACGGGGAATCGCGTGGACGTCTCCGGTCACCACCGCCTGCCAAGCGAACCGTACATCGCTCTCCACCACCTCCCCGAAAACTGTTCGGAGAGTCGCCAAGGCCACTTCGCTCTCCACCTGCCCCCGCCCGTCTTCGGTCTCCCCCACCCACCCGTCGCGGATCAACAAACATCATATCGCCAAGGCGTCCCTCGATACAGTTTGCAGGCCTTGCGGAGCGCCCCGCGCTTACTACCTCGACGTCGCTCCCTCGCACGCCCATCGTAGCTCGCACTGCCAATTGTTTCGATGACGAGGATGATGAAGACACACCCCACGAGTTTCCCATCCGCCGTGCCATTGACATCAAGGTTGGACTGGAGAGGAAGCGTCAGCGTCGCAAAGAGCAGCTGTACAAGAAGAAACACTGCAAAAACGCCAAGGAGAAGCGTCCCCCGCCCGGCAAAGGCTGTGAACGTATGCGTGAAGTCGGCCTTGGCCTGGCTGCGCACAAGGGCAAAAACATTGGATTCGCTTTCCATGTGCCCCCTACTCCTGATAAGAACGACATCCATGTTCTATCGGTCTGAATCGAGAACAGCGCCGCTGACTGTTGAGTCGGTACTTTTACAAGACATCTCATTTGACGAGAACTTGTTGGTCGCTGGTTTCTGTTTTGTTGAACAAGATGTGCATGCCACCATGCGCACGCACGCTTGCTCGACTCTTCACTTCATTACTCTTCTACCTCTTCTTCATCTTTCTCCATCAGTGGCTCTCATGTACATAGCCCACCTTTTCCAGTGTCATTTCTCATACTAATAAGCTTGTTCATATTTGCTTTCGTCTCAGGACTTTTTCGTGATTTACCATTTTCCCCTTGCCCAACCTGGTGTTCGTGATCGTTGGGAGCGGATACCATTTACTTTGCATCGGCATAAGAGGCCTCCCTTCTGATGCAAGGTTGAGCGCTGGAGGGAGTACTAAACTGAATTTGAGCGAATCTTGATGGCTTGATGGGCCTCCCCATATTTCCTTGGCTTTGCTCTCCCATCTCACATGGGTTTTCCTACAACGTGGGTGGGTTGATGATACAGAGTGATTGTTTGCATACCAAATACGAATTATATCGACCAAGCATTTTCCTCACAGCGCCATCACCCTTTGACAGAATTATACCAATAACCAACTGGGCTTCTTACAACCTCATCCCAGCATGCATATCCACGAACCTCTTCCTCCCCTCCGCTGTTGTCGTGCTGTTGCCGTCCTCGGTGATCAAACTCGTGGCCGCCGCCATGATGGTAGTCAACCGACTAATGTCCTCCAATGTAACCGGCTTCTCTTTCCTCGTCCACCCGAGCTCAGTCGGCAACCTCTCGTTCTCGAAGAAGTATTCCATGAGGTTCCGGGGTACGGTAGCCGTCTCAAATTCGCCGAAAGCGACAATCGGGGCAATGATCTGTGCAAATATAGAGTTGGAACATGACATCGTTGGGTTTAGGGGTGAAGGGGAACAGCGTACCTCGCCCAGACTGAACTGCTCGACAGTAGACGTGAACCTGTATTCCGGGTTGAAAGCTCTCGACTCCACTTGGCGTGCTACCTTTGAGTTTGCGAGCATGGCCGCAGTCACAGTGTCAGCCGTCCAATATCGCTTGCTGGTTTCGTATGCGGTTTGGTTGAAGATGTGGTTGTTGCCGAAGAAGGCATCCGTTCTCGTCAAGGAGGCGTCGTGCTCGAGCACGTTGTGGACGTTGAGCATATCCCTACGCACGCACGAACACATTTCCGATCAGCAAGCGTTCCTTTCTCTCGTTCCCTTCCCGTCCCTTCACGGCCGGATGCATTGCTCTCGGCGAGGAGGACTCACAGAGTAAAGAAGGTGGCATTCGGCTCCGGGTTCGCGATCAACGCCATCTTGAACATGAGCTCTGCGAGCGATTGGTTGAAGTTCAGGCCGTCGCCCAGACCTTTGACGATGACGGATTCGGTGAGGTTACGGCCGTCGTGGGGGATGAATGCGTGGTTGGCGAGGGTGTTCATCATGGGGCATGGGCCGCGGAAGTCGTCTGCACCGGCCGGAATCCAGTCGTGGGGGTTTGCCGTCTCGGCCTGGCGCGGGAGGTTGGGGTGTGAAGTGGCGAGGGCCAACAGGTTGGTGGTGGTGGTGAAAAGGATGGCGGTCTTCATGGTGAATGCCGACTTTTTCGGGAGATGGAACAGAGGCAAAAGGTCGGTAAGGAGGTGGTAAGGTACGTGGGTGAAGCAGATGAAAGCATGTTATCGAGTTGGAACAGAGGTGTATTTTATACCACCATCCCACGAGACCACATCCCCCCATCCCCTTGCTCTTCTCAACCCAAAACACACATCTTTGACAAAGTGCCACGATGATCTCGCAGGCCTAACGTCGAACAGGAAGTCCAGTGTCGCCCTGCCCCTTCTCCATCCCATCACACCCCACCCCCCAAGCCGCAAGAGTATGTTTACAAGTACAGATGCCCATGTCCATCTACGGGGCCCCAGGTATCGATATCCAATTAGAAGAAGGCCGTTGTAGCTTAGCACATCCGCAGCATGCCGTTACTATCGGCGAATATACGGTTCGTGTACCTTTGCGCACTCGCACTCGGCGTGGCCAGGGGTCGTATTTTCGTATTTTCGTATACTCGTGTTTCGCGGAGGGACAGCGAATCAGAGAGAGGCGAATGGGTGATTGTCATGCATACTCGACTGGGACGCAACGGAGGAAAGCAGCGGGCCGGGAGATGATCCGCGGGATTCGGTCTCGGTTTCGGTCTGGTGTGTGTGGATAGTACTACGTAGTATACGTAGTAAAATGGATAATCGGAGCGTCTTGGTTGGTCGGTGAAGTGATGTATGTTATCAAGCATGATAGTTGAGATTTTTGCAGAAGCTTTCCCGGGAGAGGAAAAGCGAGTGTCCACGGATAAATAAATACCTGGGCAAGCGCTCTCCGATTCCATGCTCTCGGATGGATGGATTTCTCGCCTCTACGACAACACCGGCTCTTCTCTATCTACCTTTATCATGCACGTTTCCCCGAACGTACGCATCCAATTTCGATCAACCGTTTGCTTGGAAATGGTGGACAAGGCAGAATCGAAGTCTGGGAGAGTACCTTGGTCTCAACCATGACGCCGCCAGCACCACCACCACCTACCAATTACTCCTCCCACCCCTCTTACCCCAGAGAAGAAAATTGGGCAATCACCACCGCTTTAACTAGCGTAGGTGAAAGAGCTGATTCTGTACATTAGGCAGAGTAGGGCCATTCACCGATGCTTCACCTGCGAATGTAGACTGGTGCCTGTGTGAGATTAGGGCTTGCGATGGTGTACCTATCGCTGGAGAGTCCGAGTCCGAAATGTCCAATGCAGCTGGTCCAGGGAGCTGGAATGTAGTGCTTTCGCATCACAGCGCGGAGCAATACAATTCGAAGACGCAAGTATTTTGAATACGGTGCTGCTGGTGCATGCATGCATACGTAGTACGAGCTGAGAAAGATGGGCCATGAATCAATTATTAATAATAGTTGGCTATGGCGTGAAAGGGGGGCATCTAGAAAGTGGCTTGGGACGGTCACTTGCAGCCGGTCGTGTGGGTCTCAACATAAGCCGCTGGCGCGGTCACAGCATGGTGAAACGGCGGCTCTAGCCTTGGAACTCGATTGTCTTTGTAATGGCAAGAAGGTAGATAAGTTTTGCTTACGCAAGGGAGACGGGCTGCAACGAAGACGGTAACCGACATTGAGTTGGCGATGTTGAGCAGCTCTCGGCGCGCACAACAGACGGCAGAAACGTTCGACGACCCCGCAAGCAGCGAGCTAACAAGTGTGTGTGTGTGTGTGTTGCGAAACAGCAAAAATTGAGGGCCGCGACGCGCAGGGGGCCGTGAATGGGGTGTGTCGTCGCTAGGGTGGCTAAGAGTGATAGGCTTCATGGTTCCTCATCCCTCGATCGCTCGTTCACGGGCCTCCCTGCCCCATCAAAGCCACCATCCAGAAGCCCTCCAAACGTACCACAAGCAACATCTTGCCATTGCGCATTCGCACCTGGCTTCCACTTCGATGTCGTCACCCTCCATCCGACCTGCAGCTTGACGAACGTTCCCCAGAGACTGCCCCGTGGCCTCTCCAAGCCGCACGATTCTTTGTCCACACTCCTGGAATTCCACGCACCGTTGCGATATAGATCCATACAGGCCGATATGCTTCTCCGCCGGCGCTGCGGCCTATCAGACTGTCTGACGCTCTTCTCCATCCTGTCCATCAGCCTCGTCTTCATCCTTGTCTGCAGCATCCTGTACGGCACGCGAACCGAGAATCCTTCGCTCCCGTCCCTCGTAAAGGAGGTCCTGCCCGCGGGCCGCTGTCTCTGCGAATACAGCACCACGTTCACGTGCGACACGTGCCTGGACTGCGCGTCGCGGCCTGCGATTTTTGCGAATGCGACGGCACAGGCGGGCGAGGGGGTCGAAGAGGATGACGATAATAGGGCGTGGGTGTTTGATTATCGGAGAGACGGGGACAACTACGGACTGAGCGAGGGACAATGCACGGCTGCTTTTCCAGGCTTGTTCGAGGAGGTGCACAGGGCGAGACGGGGGAGGATCACGGAGAGGGATCTGGAGGGATTCGAATTGTCCAAGGGGATGGTCAGAGGCCTCGTTTACGATGGGCAAGTATGTTCTCGCTGCACCCGGCCATCATCTCACGTGCGGCATGGCTGATGGTCACCATGTATAGCTGCACATCCTTCAAACCTGCCTCGTCGACAACGTGAATCGCCAAAAAGCCATTGCCTCGCTCTCGGCCCTGCACCGCGCCCTCGTCGCCTCGCCCGACCGGCCCTCGATCCCCAACATCGAGTTCCTCCTCAGCGTGGAAGATCTGCCCGCCGAACCCAAGAGGCCGATATGGATGTTGGCGCGGCGAGCACAGGATGAAGATCTATGGCTCATGCCCGATTTCGGCTGGTGGAGCTGGGACATGCCGCAACTGGGAGCCTTCGACGAGGTGGCCATGGAAGCGACGCAACGCGAAAGCATCGAGCCGTGGGATCAGAAGCAGGAGAAGCTCGTGTGGCGAGGCAAGATCACCATGGCGCCGAAACTGAGAAGGGCGCTGCTGGATGCAGCCAAGGGGAAGCCGTGGAGTGATGTCGGACAGCTCAAGTGGAACGATCCGGGGTTCAAAGAGCAGTTCAAGGGGCCTGTTGACCAGTGCAAATACATGTTCATTGCCCACGTTGAAGGTGACCGACCACACATCCATCTCCCACCACCCTCCGAAGCATGCTTTTGCTTTTTTTTTTTTTTTTTTTCGCTAACTTCTCGAATCAGGCCGTTCGTACTCCGGCGCCCTCAAATACCGTCAACTCTGCCGCTCTGTGATCATAGTCCACAAGCTCCAATGGATCCAGCACTATCACTACCTTCTTCTCTCGTCCGGTCCCAAGCAAAACGTGGTCGAGGTCGAGCGCGACTTCTCCGACCTCTCCTCCACCATGGACGATCTGCTCGGGCATCCGGAAAAAGCGAAACGCATCGCGGACAACAGCGTCAAGACGTTCAGAGAGAGATATCTGACCCCGGCGGCCGAGGCGTGTTACTGGCGTGCGCTGGTCAAGGCGTATGGGGAGGTGGCGTTTGAGCCGCTGCTGTACAGTGGGGTCGAGGTGGGGGAAGGGGGAATGCGGAGGGAGAGGAGGGGGGTTAGGTTTGAGACGTTCGTGTCAGTATAAGCTCCTCGCTCCATTTTCTCGGTTTGCTGATTTTGGCGCAGATTGTACGAATCGGATAAGCAGCTGTATTATCCGAAGGGTGTGAAATAGACATGGCTTACGGATATAATGGGGTAGGTTTGGGTTGGGTACATGTGCTGGGTGTTTGAGAACCATGTGTGTTATATAACATTTGACATACCCTTTAGCGTTTCTTGTACGTACAGACATCAGATACGACGTGAATATGGTAATGAGATCAGTAGTAGTATCAGCATCAGCATCAGCATCAGACAATAGACGCGGATAATGCGCTTCCACTCTGAATGAGAAAAGCGTCTTGTTCAATTTCCGAACCCGATGAACGGAGGTTCATTCTGACCAGGCATGCAGAACGGAGACGGTTGCAAACCATTTGGAATTGTCTTGTCTTATATATTCAGAATAGCCTAGGCATCGACCAAAGATGCTCCTATTATCATGGTTAAACATTAATGGCTGACGGTGCAGCCAAACAAGGTAGTTGAACGCCGGCCGATGGAGCAGAGGAAAAGCGTACGACCATCGATTCGAACCCAACACTACATCAATGCCGCGGACGGGTAACTTTGGGGTATGTAAACTCAATGGAGACGTCGTACAGATGCACTCGCTTGAACGAATGATAGTAAAGTGAGGCAGAGGATGCGGGAAGCAGAGGTTGGTGTCGTCAGCATGGAATCATGCGTCATGGAGCGTTGGTCTGCGTGGACGACTCGACTTGCTCGCTCTTTTCGTCGACCTTCGGACAAGGTATTGAGCCTGCTTCGGCCAAGGCGACGAGGTTCCTTTCGGCGCCTTCGAGTTGAACCTGACCGGGGTTTGTGGCGAGTCTGAGAACAGTTAGTCGGGTTGTGTGGAACACTTGTGCATGATTCCGGTGCTTACCTTGACCAAGTGTACTCCCCAACGGCATACAGCACCAACATCAGCAGGAGAATGCCGACAATCTCACTCAGAAGCCCGTCGCATCGCCTTCCCTCGATACCGACCACCCTGGATTGAACACCCTCGCCCATATACCTCCTCTTGACTTCGCCCCAGCTCCCACAAACGAGCCTGCTACCCGTCTCTTGCCTCGTGCGACCATTCCCACCGTACATGGTCATGAGGATACTCGTTGGCAACGGCTGCTCGACCTGGAGGACCCGGGATATGGTCGTCTGGCTGGCAAAGGTGATGTCCAGTTTATGCGACGAAGCGAACGACTGCGCAGCGGGCCACGAGAGGTTTTGGGAGTGCTCTGTGGCGCAGGCGGCGGGTTGCGCGTACGTGTAAAAAGTCAAGCAGCTGCACTGGATGTTTGCGAGCGCATCGACCGGCGAAGCCATGGCAGGCGACGCGAGCACGGAAAGGAGAGAGAGGTAAAAAGCGTAGGTCGGCAACATTGCGGGCGTTGGTGTGCTTGGGTTGAGGATGGGGCGCGGTGGTCAGGGAGAAAAGGGACAGGCAGGGAAGGGTAGGCAAGGCGGTTTGCGGCTGAATGGGCGTGAAGGAAACCGTTTTTGTGTGAGGACAGGCGGCTGTTTAAAACATCGAGTTGGAAACCAGCGAGCGAGTCGAGACAACAAAGCCAAGCCAGCAGCGGCGCTACGCTGCGGACTGGAAATGGGCAGCAAGGTGGAGGCTATGCAGCTAAATTACGATGATACGAGGATCAGCGCCGAAGCGGCCAGGGCACACCGAGATACCGGGTGGATTCATTCAGGATAATGAGGAGACGTACCGGAATGTTGCCGAGGACAGATGGAAGTGGAATTGGATGCTGTGGCGCTGGTGATGCGGTTATGTGCTGCAAGAGGCAAGTCTGTTGTCGTTGTTCCAGCTGGTGTGCATACATGCATACTATGTACATAGATCCATACCGTAGAGTGTGTGTGTTGTAGGCACCCAGGGGAGCGGAGAGCCCCGCACGTGTCGTCCATAGACAAGCTTTTTCGGGCTGAGCCTGGAAGGGGCGACGGGGAGCGAAACACGGCGCTAACCGTACCGGGAGTAGGGTGTGCGTGAGGTCCGTTCCCCTCGTTCCCCCTCGTTCCTTCCAGCTGATGTTGGTCGTCCATCGCGCTTTCTCTGGTTCCTGCAGCAGAGTGCGTTTGTTGGGTTTGCGGCCCACAGTTCCTGGTCCAGTATTCGCCAACACACTTCCCGACGCACGCCATTTTACGTGAGATGCGTGAGATGCGTGAGATGTGTGACATGCGGGGCTGCGGCGATGTAGACATGCAGAGATGCGGCATTTCTTCAAACCGTCCAACCGACCATGGCCCCCCCGTCTCCATTGTTTCGGCCGTGCATAGCTAAGCTTTCACTAATTAGATCCACGATTGGCATCGGATCCGTTTAGCGCAAGGGTCTGGGTATGAAGGACCTCAAGCCACAGCGATTAGTCTCACATACGACCCGTCCCCATCCAATCGATATACTCGATTGATGTATCGGAAGCGTTCGACACCGAGACCGGTATCCCGATCCAGCACGAGGCATTGGAGAAACGCTTCAGCCGCGGTTGTCCTGATGGTCTCACCATCACGCCGAGTTCCGATTTCCTCATGTAGACATGTTTTGGCACGATCATGATACGGGCAAGACGAGAGAGTCGGTACAATCCATCGAGGCCGGTTGGATTAGGTGAGGAAACCACTCACAATGTGATGCACTCCATGTGACAGGACTTTCGTATAAAGATACATCATCCTCACGTTCCATTGAGAACTTCAGGTTGACCCTCAAGCTCTTCTTCCTAACCATATCAATTTCTGATTGGCATTCTCCGTGTTTTCTTCTGCATATCGTATCCATTACCTTTTGTACATTACATTCCCATCATGAAGTTCTCACAAACTCTGGCAGTCGCTGCCTTTGTCGGCCTGGTTGCCGCATCTCCTGTCGCCTTCAACAAAGACGGTACGAAGATTCGCACTCGTATTTCCCTTTCTCGCGTACTGACGCTTCCCAGCTGTCGCAATCCGGTCGGTGGAGGCTTCCGAAGCCATCGAAGCCCCCGTCCCCGAGAAACGTGAACCCCTCCCTGCCAAAGGCAAGAAGGGCAAAGCAAAGAAAGCAAAGGCCAAGAAGGCCAACAAGAGGGCCGTGCATGAGGTCGAGAAGCTCTTTGAGCGCAGCGCCGAGGCCCTCAATCTTGCTGCCATCGACACAGTCGTTGTCGCTCGTACACCCGAGCCGGAGCCGGAGGTAGAGGACCTGGTGGAACGATGTAGGCCTTTCCCTCGTGACTTTGTCCTAGAGTTTTCACTGACATGACAACAACAATAGCGCCAGCCAAGGCGAAGAAAGCCAAGAAGGCGAAGAAGGCGAAGAAAGCGAAGAAGGCAAACAAGAGGGATGAGGACACTGATATCCTCGAGCGCGATGCCGAGGCTTCTCCCGAAGTGGAGGAGCTCGTAGAGAGATGTAGGCTTTTCCCTCGTGTCTTTATTCCGGAGCTCTCACTGACATGACGACAACAATAGCGGCGAAGAAAGCTAAGAAGGCGAAGAAGGCCAAGAAGGCGAAGAAAGCAAACAAGAGGGATGATGACAGTGAGGATATCCTCAAGCGCGATGCCGAGGCTTCCCCCGAAGTAGAGGAGCTTGTAGAGCGATGTGAGTCTTGCCATGTCTTCTTTCGAGAGATGTACTGACTGTAGCTTTCAGCACCGGCCAAGGCGAAGAAAGCCAAGAAGGCGAAGAAGGCGAAGAAGGCAAAGGCCGCCAACTGAGTTGTCAATGACCATATCTGTCTTCCATTTTCTTCCATTTTTCTTCCTTTGAGGCACGGGTCTGTGGCCCGCCTTCGCTTGGGTAATACACTGTTGGAGTACACGATATAGCATAGCACAGGCACGATACTGAAACTTATAAACATCCCCTTACCTTGATTCTCGATGCAGTCATCTCGTCTCGTCTTCTCCATGCGCTGCGTTCTCTTCCCACAGCACTTGTACTCTTTTGGTCCTTCTCGGTATGACAGTGGTGTATTTGCTGATACTAGCAGTCTATGGTAGAGAGAAAGTCGGCTTTCATTCCATTGCTCCATCCATGTTGATGGCGTGGCGCATTTCCCATCTAAACCTGCTCTTTGATAAAAGCCTGCAAGCTCTCAACAACAATCATATGATCATCTTCCTGCCTCAACCCGCTGACGACCACCACCGCTACCGTGCCTTCTACACCTTTCACCCTGATCGGCACCGCGCCACCATGAATGGCATACGTCCCGGCCTCTTCACCAAGCGCAAATTTCCTCGCAAACAGCTCTTCATCCCCGTTGAACTTGCGCCCCATGAACCAACTACTCACGCCCCATCGCTTCACCGTCTTGCGCTTCCGCGCGACCCAGCGATCGTTGTCGGGCTGCACGCCGGATGCGGTTGTGCAGTGGAAGAGCAGAGCGTCGCTGTTCGTGTGCGTGATGTTGACCACGCAGGGCTTGTCGGGATAGGCCGCCAAGAGGCGTGTGCGGATAGAGACGCCGAGGTTGAAGGCATCTTCTGCGGTGAAGTGCGGGAGAACGAGCTCACTTAGCTGTTTCGCGAGAGTGTCGAGCTGTGAAACTTCTTTAGTCCGATATCGGCTGAGAAGGATGGTGGGGGTGTGGGTGGGGCATTCGTACGTCGCGAGGAGCTTCGGCAACCTTGTCCGTCATTTTTGAGACGGGGTAAAAAGGGGGGAAACGTTGTCACGGCGGTTCGAGAGAATGTTTCTCTGGGATGTGGTACGTTGGCAATGATATTGAGAACATTTTGTCGGTCGTTGTTGGTTTCGGCCCGTTTGCAGTTGTTAGTACTCGCCAGAGATCTTGGTATGTGATGCGATGACGTAATTGCCTCTTCAATGCCTCTTCAATGCCTCGCATCTTTCAAGATGGCTCGACCATGTAGCAGAGATATATCCCTTTGTTGAAAGAATTTTCAGATGCCTTGGCATGTAAAGATATGAGCACCGCCTTTCACGCTAATTTACCGAATCTATAAGTCGTTCGTACCATGAGGCTCGACGGTTTTGATTGGTGTTGTGGTACTGACACTTAAAGACGTACCCTACCAGAGACCTCGGAGCGCTGAAGGTACTTTCAATTGGGGTACCGCACAACATCAACCATTCAGACAACGATGCAGTCAGCCTGTGCAGATGTGAGGGGTAAGTACCCAAGCATAAATGCCCATTCTTTCTTTTCCCATTCTCTACTATCGATTTTCTCCGTTCAAACCGTCCTCTTCTCGCCTTGCCCAATATGACCGACTGCTCTTCAATCCAGCCATCCCATCCCACCTTCCTGGACGACGAAATTGCGGCACTGGCCCTTCAACTCGAAGAGCTCGATGCATACTCCGAGACGAGCAAAGGGAAACATGCCATTGATAGACCTCCGGACAGAGATGTCGCCTACGCCAACTTCCAAGCCGAGCTCGAGGAATACCGCGTGTTCCTGGCTGATGTCCAGTTTGCCCAAAGCATGGGCGCCGCTGTCCACTCCGATGGTTCACTCGTCGCCGACCTCACCGCACAGGAAATCCAAGCCCAAGAGGACCGACACGTAGCCATTCGAGTGAGCACTTCCGACCCAGAAGCTGAAGATCCGCCCAGTTCGGTCCAGGGTGGACTGAGGAGCGTAGTCCGTGACTGGATGTCCAACATGTCCAGCTCTCTCGAAGCAGGCGCTCTGGTGGACTATTTCTCCACCGATGATGACGGAACAGCTACTGAAGCCGGACCCTCCATGAGCTTCACGGAGCGTCAAGCCGATGCGTTTGGGAGGCTATCTCAGATGTTCCAGTGTACAGCGTGTACATCGCGTTTCTCAATCGCGCGCATGGTGACTGCCAAATGCAGTCACAGATATTGCGTCGAGTGCATGACCAGCCTTTTCATGCGCTCTACAAACGACGAAACCCTTTTCCCGCCCAGATGCTGCAAGCAGCCCATCGCCCTTTCGACGATTTCTCCGCATATGGCTGCGGACGATTTGGCTACCTTTGAGGCGAAGAGCGAGGAGCTGTCTACGGCCGACCGGGTCTATTGCTCCAGATACTCCTGCAATGCCTTCATACCACCGCGCAATATCAGGAACAGTACCAATCGTGCCGTATGCCTGGAGTGTGCCCATTCGACATGCTCGATCTGCAAGAACGCGTTCCACGAGAACTCCGATTGCCCGGATGACCCGGAAATCCAGCAGACTTTGGCGCTGGCTCACGAACAGGGATGGCAGACTTGCCCTCGCTGCAAGAGACTTGTCGAGCTCAACATTGGCTGTTACCATATGACGTACAGCCTCCCTTTCCTCGTCACCTCTTTACTTTGTAGTTTTCTAACGACTCGACAGATGCCGTTGCAAAGCGCAATTTTGCTACCTCTGCGCACGCAAATGGAAAACCTGCACCTGCGTCACGGCCGACGAAGGCCGTCTTGAAGAGCGCGCGGTGGAAATTGTCAATCGAGACGCTGAGCATGGTCTCGGTGGTGTCGAGCGCCAGCGCCGGGTTCGTCGCGTCCATGAAGAGCTCAGGGAGAACCATGAATGTGAGCATCCGGGCCGCTTTCAACGCATTTTCAATCCGGGACGGAGGGGATTTAGGTGTGAGGTCTGCGATGTTAGACATTGGAAGTATATTCTGCAGTGTCGCCAATGCTATATCAATGTTTGTGAGGAGTGTCGGAGGAACAGAGTGTAGGAGGCGGGCAGGTACCTATGATGACGAGGTACTATTAGATAGGGCCAATGAAGATGCACCCTGAAACCAAAGAAACTTTAGCTTGTTTGTAATGAAAATCCCTCATCTTTTCTCTGTTTTTGTAGTCTAAAAATTATTAATATATTACTGTTCGTCTTTCTCTCCTCATTTGCATCATTTTTTGCCTCATTTTTTCGCCTTGTTTTCGCCTTACGAACGAATGACGAGCAATGGCAACTAGCAAACCGCGACGGGTGCAAATCTATTTATATATACATAGGATAAAAAGTATACTTAACTTTAGATGTCTACAGTACTATACGTAACTATTTTAGGTTACCTCGTATGGACACATCTAAAAATGCTACCAGAAAACCGTCAACACCAACGCAGAGGTCTTCAGAAACCTGACCACGCACATCATATACACCTAGCCCGAGCCAGAAAAACTCCCGATGCAATGCAATGCAATGTGTAGAACACCAAAAACAACACCCATCAGGCGGCCTCATTTGCATCGCCCGGGCCCAATCGTAGCAAGTTTTGCCGGACTTTTGATACAACCCCATCCATTCATCCTAATCATTGAAACCTCCCTGGGGTTTCCAAAGGTTGCAGCCCCTGTAGACTGTTTCCCAGCCTCTCAACCGGCATTTTGATCCTCCACTTCTCTTTCACAAAATCCAGCGTCCTCGCGAACACCAATAATCGTTCCTTGCTCGTATGCTTCCCAAGCCATTGCTCGGGGAACTGTGTCCATCCATGCGGACATTCTGGCGCATGCCAAACTTCCAACCCTCCATTCAAATGGCCCTCGGCCGGGGAAGGACTCACGCCAGAGCCACACCGATCATTTTCTCGGCCGTCACCGAAACGAGCAGGGCCATTCCAGGCATTCGTGTTCATCTGATCTACCCACACGTCGGATTGCACGGCGAGGGAGTCGTTCTCGGGCAGCACGAGGAAGATGGCGGCGTTCTTTTGGATATTGTCCGGGTGAACAAGACCGGGGCTTGCGCGTGGATGAGCCCGCAGTTTCTTGGGGAGGTAGGTTGGGCCCATTATGCTGAACAAACCGGGCATCTTTTGTTTCTGAGGCTTCTTGTCGTCCCCTTTTAGCGCGTTGGGGAGCGACTTCATAGGGCGTTCGTGAGGGAGCAGACGCGCGTCCAACGACGGGTAGAAGAGGAGGAGTGGGAGCATGCGAGGCTGTACTTGGGGTGGTGGAAGGAGACTCGGCCAGGGTTGCTGGGGATCGTCGAGCTTCGTAGGTGCCCGAGAGGGCGGAAGAAGCGGCGAAAGCGTGTCTGCGGCATGGACGGACCGATCAACAGACGGATCGCTCGAATCGGGAGGATAGGTTGGCGAGGTTGGCAGCATCTGCGCACACGGGGGTACCGACAGTGCCATGTTTAAAGCGATGTTCCCGCCCGCGGAGAAGCCGGATATTGCCAACCTGGTCGGATCTAGCGTGATTGTATCGATACCCTCTGTAGGTGTGGCCTGGCATTTCCCTTTCTTCTTCTTATTTCTCTCCTTTTCGTCGGCCTGCACCATGCAAAAATGACTCTGTATCTTCGTCCTTAATGTCTTGCTGGCCTTTGACACTCCATCCGTATCCAGAATCGCCGAAAGCACGTCCTCGGCATCATGGATCGCCGCCGGGAACTGGATGGGTGGCTAGTCAGAACATCATCTCATCTGCTCTCCTGCATTGAGTTCCTACAAACCTGATGGAACGGCCCAATCCGGTAAGACACGCTGATAACCACCGCCCCCAGCTCTCTCGACATCATGGCGCCATAGGGTGCCTGCTCCAACGGAGACCCCATGATGAAGCCTCCGCCGTGGAAGTCGAGCACCACAGGTACCTTCCATTCGCCGTTCTCTACCAGCCTGTGCCCATTCTGGCCGAGATCAACGGGCGCGGGCGGCACAAATACGTAGATCGGTATGGCATTGTTCTTCCGACTCGGCAGCGCGATTACGAAGGGATGCGGGCCCTTTCGCGAAGTAACGTGGAGGATGGAGAGCGGCACGTATCGAGGTAATTGGACGAGGAACGTTCGCCATTGAACCTTCCAGGGCAGGCGGAAGAAGTAGCCGAGGGTTTGGAGGTAGGCTTTCATTGCGTGTGGTGTACATGTACAGAGAGTTGGCGCAGGGCTGTCAGGGGTTCATAGTGGGCATGGCATGATGGGCGTGGCGTGGCGTGGCATGGCGTGGCGTGGCGCGGCGTGGGGGGCATACCATTTGATAGGGCTGACCTGGACTGCCTTCATGTGTGCATTGCTATTATTACGATTTGAAAGCTGAAAGCCTGGCTTCCGGTGTTCCCGATCGAAATCGGAAACAGGGGAGCGTATGCGGGGTGACATCATCACATCACCAAGTCGTGGCGCTGTGGCTAGAGAACGTGACACCTCCGATCATCCGCGACATGCAGTTTTCATCAGGACGGCCGCAAGAAGCTATCCTGTAGTAAGTGCTCATCGGTTGGATCCATCATTCCTTCTCAGACGAGCTACGAACGGAGACATGGGGTACCGCATGCGACTCGCCATCTACATCCTCGACTACGATGGTGATGCCTGGCGCAAGACTCATCTCATGCAATGATTCCGTCACCACTTTGCCGTCCGGACTCAGAAGCTGACCTTCGTTGTCGAAGATTGCGCCCCAATTCGGCCAGGCAATGAAGCAGTGGGTAGCTTCGTTGTCGACGCTGGTGCCCCACCTAAAAGGTAAAAGTACGGGGTCAGTGTATATATCCCATGCAGTTCATACAATGCCATTCTTACATGTTCCAGGTAGACTCGCGCCGAGTCTTTGGAGCCCGCAGACCAGCATCGATGCAGCGCTTGCCACATGTCAACATGACAACTTCTTTGAGTTCATGCTCGAAGGGAAGCTGATCGATGACAAATCCATCGAGCTTGAGGCACCTGAGCAAGTTTGGTCAGACCTGGAAGAGCTATCGAGCCGGGACGAGCTTACCATAGCGGCAGAGGCTTCGCCTCGTCGAGTCCAGATGCAATACGTGCTTTTCGCATACAGTACTCATCAAGATACTCTCCGGTCCCGTGGCTATAGTGCAGGACGCCCTTTCCGTCGATGCCCTTGTAGTCCGGGAATTCGGCGTTGGGAACCTTGAGTCCAACGACATCCTCGGCCTTGATCCAATGGTCTCTCCGGACAAGGGGCGACGAAGCCATGTGGAGGTCCAGGACGTGCATTCTACCCTCTCGTGTGTTCCGGAAGACCGTCTCCCATATAATAGCTTGGAAAGAATCCCTCATGCCGAAGACACGGAGTTCTCGCAAGTTGGTGAAATCCAGCAAAGGCCTCATGCCATCTTGGGTGATGTACATTGGGCGAGAGTCCGGGGATACCTTGACAGGCTGACCGACGTCGACGATGAGTTTGGCCAGCGTCTTCGGGAGCACGTCAAAGAGGATGCTCATGAAAGGGAGCTCGGATGTCCATCTGTCATGTAAGTGTGCAATCAGGCGAAGACGAAGTTGGCATACGTAAGCTCCTCCAAGTCCTCCAGCTCCTTGATCAGCTCACAGATCCGCTCCACACCCTTGTCTTGCTCCTCTTTGTCCAGTGGGTAGGCGCAGCTCCAAGTGCCGACTACATATAACTTCGTGGCCGAGTCCATGCTGGAAAGAACGTCAGTTGTCGGATTCATGGAGGCACGTTCGGCAAGTTCCCTTACTATCGTGGCCATGTCTGACCTTTCTCGCGCCTGAGGAGTTCCGATACCTGGTGGCTCGTGTGCTCTAGCGAGTTGGTACACGGGCTGTTCCGCTCCAGCGTAACATCGATGGTGATGCAGCCATCCTCAAAGTCGGCTTCATGCGACGGCGAAATCTGATATTCTTGCAGCAGTACCTCGAATTCCGCCATCCTCGCGACGTCGTAACCTCTTTCCCGGGCAGCAGCCGCAGCGGTAACGAGCACCACCCACACACCTACCTTTAATATTTTGGGGGCTCAGTATTTTTGTCATTCGCCGAAATGTGAATGGAGGGGTGCAAATCGTAAACGTTGCATGGCGGTTTGTTTGCTGGTGGCCGTGCGAGCGAGTGAGAAGTACCGATGCCGGCACCGATAGTCCGAGAAGCTGCGGCCACGCCAGCTAGATGTGACTGCTAAAGACGAGACGAGGGCAAATCTTTGCGGGGCGATGTGAGTTTGTGTGTGTGTGTATGTGCGTTTGTGTGAATATGACACGGCAAAGCTTGCGCCTTTCAACTTTCCTACCATGGGTGAGGTCCATGAAAATGCACCTCAATTAGGCTCCGCCTACTTTGGTCTGGGGTGAGGCCGATTTACGGGTGTGGTTGGTTCAAGATGGTAAACAAGGAGTTTAAGTGGTCCCGGACGAGGAAAGAGCAGTTGTGCCATCCAGAAGTCTGTAACTGTCCACGGGTACAGGGAGGTGTCAAGAGTTCGGATACACTCGCCACAGGTTTCGAGGTCGGAGGCGTCCCCAAACTCATGCTCTAACAGTGTGGCGCAGATGGTATCCTCGACTGCACTGAACCTCTACCGCAGCTACGGTACGGTCAGAGGAATGTTTCCTGCTGCTGTGGTGCACATCGATGTTGACTAAAGCTGGAGGGTGCACGGGCGAGACCTCCCAAACCTTCTGACATTCAAGTGTCAGCGGTTGGTGAAGGTTGAGGGAATATTTGTCCTCGCCTCCTGTTCCTCGGTAGGCTTGTTGAACCCTTCCCCAGTAAATCCGATCCTCACTTTTATCCTCTACTATAAAAGGCCATGCGCTGCACACGGCAGGATTTTAACAAGATCGTTTCACACCTAGCAAGGTTTCACCGGCCCGACCTCCAGCAATGCGCGAAACATCACATGCAATGTCTCTGCCAGAACTTTCCATCGAGCTCATCGAACGAACTATCAGTTACCTCGATACACCCAGCCTCGCAGCGCTCTGCCTCACCTCACGGGAGTACCATGCCTTTTTCGAAAATTATCTATACAGAGATGTTACTATCAAGATCGATTGCACCTGGCCGCTCCATTTTGGCCCCGACTACGAACCTATCCTCGATGGCGTGCAATACCTAGTTACCGTGAGGGACGATGCGCGTATGGCCAATCTACTATCGACTCTATCAAAGCGCCCCGAACTAGGGAGGAGAATCAAGTCATTAGTTGTCAAACCCAAGCAGAAAGATCTGGAAGGGCACATCTTGCCTCCCATCCTCTGCGAGGATGGCATCTTCGGACAACGCATAACCAACGCCCGCGAAGTGTGCGAGGCCGCATGGCCGATGGTTCCATGGAAAGATTGCTGGGTACATCGATTAGAAAGCACTGGAATGTGTATGTACGAAAAGGTCGCGATGATCGTGGGGTTGGCCGTCAACGTTGAGATGCTGGATCTGCAGTTATGCAAGGGTACCCACCACGGTCTTCTCGGTGATCTCCTGTCTATTCGACTGGGTTCCAAACACGGCATTGACGGTACAGTGCATCCTTTGCAGAAGCTCAAAGATATCCGTTGGCGGGCGACACCGGAGAACAGCCAGCATGTGAAGTCGTTGTCTTGCATACCCTTTCCAGCGCAAGCACAGCGATTGTACGCCGAGGGCATCACCGTTGGAAGCCGTATGGGAGGCCAAATGGGGCCTAAGGAGCTGCTCGATGGCACCGCGGAGCATTGGAACTTTCGCAAGATCTTTCCAGCCAATGACGATGTTCCTCGTCTGCGGGAACTTGAGCTGACCAAGACGATGATCGCCCCTGCGGTCCTTCTGTCAGACCTCCAGAACCGTTTCTTCCAAAACTTGACGTCCCTGAAACTCCGTCGCATGCAGAATGCGTCTTCTTGGTATGGGTTAAGAGATTGGTACGTGATGCCTTACGAGCACTTCATGCCCCGATTAGTCGATGCTCTCCCGCGCATCCGAACATTCGAATTATCGGTGCATTGGGACAAGCAAGGTCTGGCCTCGCATACTAGGCTGGTGCCTTCAAATTTGCCTTCCAACCCACCACGCTTCAAGAGTTTAAAGAGTTGGAAAGAACTCGTCCATCTCGAGATGGAGTTGGGGCTGATGGTTAACTCATTCCAAGATGACCCGATCTCCGATTTCTTCACCGTCGTAACGAATAGTATACCCGACCATATCCGGAAGCTTCGGTTTACAAGCGCGGGACCGTCTTTCTTACAGGCCGTTTTGAAGGCGTACACTGATGGAGTGTCTCTTGATGTTCTTCAGGTGGTTATAGGGGATCTTCCGTCTTGTAAGGAGCTGATTTTCGAGACATACGAGGAGCTGTTGGATGGCGATCGGGCGCTCTTCAAACAATTATCCGTCAAGATGCAAGAGAAAGGGGTGATATTTCGCGTAGAGGAGGAATTGAGCTACAATTTGGCTGGAAGGTATCGTCTCGTACAGACTATGATAAGCCATTATCAGCAAGCCGCTCAAGGCGGGACGATAAGCCCTAGCGAAATCTACTTGCTTGGTTATCCCGGGTAGGTGTAACCTTGTTTGGAAGGTTGATGGAATCGCAGGAAGTGGTGGTGTCGTCAAGTTTAAGGAATGGTTATGCTGGAATGCCGGATATAACCAAAGTCAGGGGTCAAAAGTTTTGGAAAGCTTCCTGTAATTTGGTCTCGTAAAGTGTGCCAGATTCTTACATTCGTCCTGTAACCTAAATGTGTGAATTTTTGGAGCTGAATATGATCGTATTGCATCTTTTCCATCTTTTGACTATGATACTTTCGCGAACTGCCCTCGTGAAGAAGTCATCGGTATATCGATGAATGCTCCCAGGTTACGGCAAATGGTGTAAAACGGAAGCATGCATGAGAATGTCTATACTATCAACACGGGTGATGATGACTACCGTGTCTGTGCACAGACCACGGTAATTGCTCAACGACCCGATATCGGAACCTGAGTGTTGCTTGAAGGAGATGGATGCACTGTCTCCGGCATCGCTCTACCCTGAGATCAGCTATAAATCTACGTTCGTTCATTCTTGGATTAACAATCCCCAGCTTTCGTGGAACTGATTGACTCCGAAGTCGAGACGCCAGCGCACTTGTAGCGATCACACAGCTTATAACTATCCTGTTGTTCATGAATGGAACAAAATCTATGCGTAGCAAGGGCGAGGGCCTATTAATTGATCGCTAATTTATCGCGGTTAATCTATCGTGGTTGATCTATCGTGGCTGGACCCCCTCGCCTGCCGCGGGCAATCACGTGATAGTTGGTGATGGCGCCGATGAGTTTTGGTGTTCCTCACGTGAGATCCTTTTTTTCGGCCAATCAGAGACCTAGAATGCAGCCAATTTCAGTCAATCAGAAGGGCGACTCAGTGACCAATCAAATCCTGCGCTTTTTTACTAAGAACCCGACCGTAATTGCTACGCTCGTTCCTCGCTGCGCAATGATTCCTCATTTTGCTTTTTCCGATAGGCTGATTTCCTAGTCACTTCAGAATGTCAGGAAAGTACCTTCACGGTCATCACGCGTCCGTACTTCGATCCCACAGTTGGCGTACAGTTGAGAACTCCTGTCCCCACTTCGTTCCCTACCTCAAGGATACAAACCTCACTATTTGCGATGTTGGGTAAGAATTCCATCAAAAGATTTGCCCCCCATACCATAGACTGATTGTATACACCATCAAGGTGTGGACCGGGAACCATCACAGTCGACTTAGCTTCTCGTGTACCACAAGGATTCGTCATCGGCATCGACCCTTCTGCCGATGTCATCGAGAAGGCAAGGAAGCATGCAGAGGAAAAAGGTGTCAAGAATGTGCGATTCGAAGTCGGCGATGTATTCAACTGGAAGGCTGTCGACGGTGTTGAGGAAGGAGCATTTGACATCGTTCATGCTCACCAAGTTCTACAACACCTTCAGGATCCGCTTGGAGCAATGAAGGAGTTGAAGAAGCTCACCAAGGTCGGAGGCATCGTTGCTGTTCGGGATGTCGACTACAGCGCTATGAACCACTGGCCCGAGCATCCTGGAATGCGCAAGTGGCTTGATCTGTACATTTCTGTTGCAAAGAGCCTCAAATTCGACCCAAACATTGGGAAAAGACTGCACGCAGTGGCCATGGAGGCTGGCTTTCCGCGGAGCGATATCGAGGCTGGCGTTGGGACCTGGCTATTCAGTACACCAGAGGAGAGGGAGTTTTGGTGTGGACTTTGGGCCGATAGGACTGTGAAGAGCGACTACAAAGACAGGGTTCTCGAGAGCGGATTAGGTACAGAGGCAGATCTCGAGGAGATATCTCGGACATGGAAGGAGATGGAGACGAAAGAAGAGGGCTGGTTTTTGGTCATCAACGGCCAGATTATCTGCCACAAGAGGTCGTAAGCTCAGCTCGGCTGTCAGAGAGTAATTTGCTCGTCTCAATTTCTTCGTTCCTACCGGTACTTTCTCCACCTGCTTTCGTTTGCTCGCATATCATCGGTCACAAAAACGTCCCCACACCACACAATGACACTCCGGCCCACCCAATTACATTTTCAAGCGCGTCTCCACTACGTGCGAGTCATCTGACAGCTGCATACGTTAGCTCCCCTTCCCTGCATACTGCCAAAGAGCTCAAGCTCTTTGTATATCAACCCCACCACCCCGCTTCGACCTCAGCTGAGCGACGTATTACTCACACCAACTTCACTTTTTCACAAAATCCACGACCGAATATATCGAACGAAAACAAGATGCAGTCCTTCGAAATCCTCGTCAACCAGCACGGTACCTGCCCCAAGTGCGGCGCTTCGGCAGACGGAACGAAGTCTTGCGGAGCTTGCGGCGCTGTGAGTTTTCTGCTTACATTGCACCTGTTGGGTCCAAGCTGATTGTTGGATTATTAGACCTGCCCCAACTAGAGCTTCTCGGATACGAAGGGAATGAACAAACGGCGCATGGCTGAAGTCGAAGTGCATGACCTGCATTTTGGGGTGGCTATATTGGAAAGGGAGGCAAGCTGTGGAGTTTGAGGGATGATTTAGAACATGAGATAAATGTGGATCAATGCATTCGGGCAGAGGGCTTGAGAATTACTATATTGAAGCATAACCCGTCACATTTAACTCTTTTTCCCCGCCTACAGCCAGCATGCATAGCCCTGTGGTTCTTACGGTACTAGCTCAGCCATGGTGAATGATAGGGAGAGGACCCTACGTTCTTAATGAACGATTGCCCAGTACTGCCTGAGCTCCAATACGTGTATTCCATCCCATCAGATACGACTGATACCTAGCATGGCACGTGGAGATGGATATCCAGATCAACACCTGCCATTAAATCCGAGCCAATGGTTCATCAACTTTTGATGTTTGATGTTTGTCTCACGGTCATCTCCTGTAACTCGGACAGATACTGTATCATGTTAGTGGACACCCATGTCATCGTCGTCTTGAGTATGCTCACACCAGTAACCCTCCCCCATGCGCAAACCGGTCGAAGCAGGGCTAATAAGCAGAAGGCTGACGGTGAAGAACAAGGATAGAGAGTCGTCATGGCACCTCTTTATAGCGGAAGCTCAGATACTTGCGACGATAGCCTCGCACCCCTTCGCGTCAAAAACAGGGCTTATGACCGTCGGAAGGATTTTGCGCGCATGCTCGGAAAAGGATAGGTTGCAAGTGCATAAAATGAATTGAAGAATATTCGGCATGGTAAGGTTTTGACGCGTCCACAGAAATTTCGGTAAGAACATTGCGATGAATCCCGATTCACGCGTTTCTTTCATGCAAAGACGCCGCGATACCTCGCCGAGTAGGTAGGTCGCCTGAAAAACCACATCCTGTTCGCCATGGTATATCGCGATTCGCATGCCTGGGGAAGACTGTCCCCGTCCGTCCAGAACCAACACCGTATCCGAAAGCACTGATGATAATCGAACCGTAACACCATTCGCCAGTACCGTGACCTTGCATCCGTTCCCGAGTTGTATATATGGACGAGTATAGTCGTGCACGAAAGTGCTTGCTGCTGTATTGCGTTGCTCTGGTCCCATCAAATCAGCCGACGAACGATTCTTTTCTCGCAAAGTACTGGTTCGGAAGTCTTGCAACATGCCGGCAAGCGCAACCTGTGGAAAGTATTGCGAGCCTTTAGGTGCCTGTTTGCATGACCGGGTTGAGGTATAGAATAGCCTTGGGCTATCTATCATGTGTCGTGTAGGGGAGGGAAACTCACCTTCTCCGATCACTTCCTCGAGCGCAAGAAAGCCAGCACTAGACTGACAAGCAACACGATGACGGTGAGAATCATGAACGCTGAGTCGGCCTGGTTCTGCTTGCAGCGCGAGATGAGGACGTCCCCATCGTTGCACCAGAGGCATGTTTTCCCTTTCTTGTTCCAGCCTCCGTTTATGAGTTCGTTGGTCACAATCTTCACTGCATTTTCGACGTCCTTCACATCTTTTTCCTTGATTTCGCATTTGACACCGTCGAGCTTCACAGCGATCACCTGCCGATGGGAATCATATCAGCATGTGCCCTAGCCTTGAGGCAAACAAAGTGTCGAAATGTAAAGGAGCCACTCACCACACCACCGGCCAGATTCAAGATGAGGATGACTGCATCCAGCGCCATGCCAATGACGCCCTGCAGCAACTCTACCCACGTCGCCGCAAGTCCAGCGAAACCACCCAGCAGCGATATACAGCCGACGAACGAGACGTATCCCAGCGGAATAGGAAGCATGCCCCATCCGTGGCCTTTTGCCAAGTTAATCGAGAGACCGGTCACGACGGCGGCAAAGACGATTTGCGCGCCGCGGATGGGGAAGTTGAGAAGCGCGGACATGATGGAAGGGCAGAGGCGGTGCAATGGGATGTTTGAAGAGGGATATTCCACGTCGATGGCAGGTATGTCCCAACTTGATTTGAAGTCAATGGCAATCTGATTTCCGAGGCAGGGAGACGGTGAGAGAGCGAGAAATAATCACAGTGACCGACAGGGACACAGACTCTTAGATATACGCCCCACAAACCATCCGTTCTGCCTTTTTACAGCACAGCCCTACCCGCGCACATGGCCTTGTAACTCGGGGAGTCAACGCCTGAAGGCCTAACACTACGATAGGTAACTGGCGCCTCATCGTCGTATCGCGCGAGAACGTTTAGGCAACAGTGCGTAGTTGACCCAGGGTGACCAATTAGAAGGCGTCGGTCTTTCGTTTTGTATGCAGGAGCAATATTCCGTGATTCAGTCGTTTGCTGCCTAGAGAAAATAAGAGGAAATGAACTGAGGTGGTTGGGAATTCACCATCCACCCCTCGCACATTTCTGTTCGGATGACAACAGTCAGTCATTGTAGTTTCAAAAAGACACCGTCGACTTGACCCGTTCTATTGCTTCGCTGCGGCCAAATCACATCAGCCTCACAATCACCGGTTTCCGCCCGTCTCTGCGGCGCGATTCTTGTACTCCATCAGGCAGGAACGGACCCAAAGTGAAACGAAATGCACTGTACCGCACACCAACTAACCACCGTCCCTCCATCTATTCTTGAACCCTGGCAAGGCACGCTAACGATGGAAAGATCCCGATTCCCGGGAGGCGTTGAGGCTTGTTTGGAACGGCATCTTCGTGCCGGCCGATCGAACCGCGCCTCAAAGGCGAAAGCCACTTACCCCCTGCGCGATTTCCAGAAAAGCTATATCTAGAGTAAATCACCGGCGGTCGAGATCCACCACCAGCCGAGAGAAAAACGGCCACCAGAAAAGATGGCGTAGAAATCCAAATGAACAGATCGATAGAGGAGATAATTCTGAGTATTTCTATATATTTGAAATATTTTATAAATATCGTGGTGGCTCATTATTCTGCCATTGAGTTTTTGGTGGTTGGTGGAGTTACTCAACCGGTGGTGGATCTCGACCGCCGGTGATTTACTCTAGTGGAAGAGAAGATGCTGCGTTGAGCTCACCGGTGATACTCCAGCAAATCTTTACAGATTACTTCCACAAAAAAACTCTGCCTGTTCGGTCTCCAACATTGATCTTTCTGTATGACACGAGGGTCATTTCACGGGCGGTATTACAAAATCACCGAACCACGAATGAAATCCAGCGACGCACTGATATCAAATCTCTATCCAAAAGTGAATCAAGCACCAAAATTTCACAACTATTCTACAGAGCCCCACCAAGCGTGAGGTATTCACAGTGGTAATCTACAGACGAACCATACCCGCCCTACTTTTTTCGGCCCTATGCACTTGCCTGCTCTATCCGCCTGCTCTGTCTCTGTACAACACCATCTTCTTTCCTCCATCATCATCATCATCATCATCGAACCAGCTATTCCAAGTACACTGGAATTCCGTAAACAACAGCTGCAGCACCATTCAAATACTTCAGCACACACTCTTTTCTCGCTTCCTTCACGGCCTCATCGAGACCCACACCCCTGCTCCGTTTTCGGCCCCCATCATGCACCTGCCCTTCACAATAACCCAATTTCTTCCTCCCTTTCCTAGCACTCCCATGTCCTCGTGCGCCTTCAACATCGTCAACAAGCTGTGCGATTCTACCTTTCCCTTTGGATTTCTTGACCGTGGGCGGTGGTTCGGGAACTGCTTCGGATTGGGGCTCAGGCCATAGACCCCATAGTTCCCCAGCTTTGACGGCGAGCCGATCACAGTCTTTGTCTGTAACGTCCCAGAGCATACCGACGACTGCGGGCGCGCCAGCTGTGAGATAAGAAGCCAACATGCCCGAGGGCTCGTAGATGCCGTTGTCAGATAGATGCACTGATGAGCACCCAAAAAGGAAAGTTGTTGCGCATCCTGGTCTCTTCCCTTCGCCGTCTTCTGTCTGGCTGCTGAGAAAAAGACGCCGAACAGACTTCGAGCGTATGAACTGGGCGCCGCTTCCGTGACCAAAGTAGAGTACCAGCTCGTTGTCGCGTAAAGAGTCTTCGAAGTCCTTCTCCGTTGGCGCGCGGTTGACGATGTGATTCCAGCTTCCGCGCATATCATCCAATCGAGGCTTAATCGTCTTGAGCGTATGGCTGAGATCCCCAGATGGATTGAGGATGCTTGTTCCCCCTGCTTCAGCTCGCACATAGTGTCCAGGCTGTGCATCAGAAGTTCCAGCAGCTGGTCGGGCGGTGAGAAGACGCTCGCGCAATGCTGCCAGCGACGGAAGTCGCGAGATCGATAGGTTTTCGAGATATGGGAACGATTCCCAAGGCAGCATGTGCAGGTTCTTGTCTAGAATGAGAATGGTATGTTTGGTGGCTGGAGCAGCGCTGTTCGAGGCGTTATGGTAAGCGCGTAACGCATCGAGCGTCTCGATCACCATTGCGTCGAAGTCAACCTCGTCATATGCATTGTGTTCTCCGTTGAACTGGAGGATGTCGACAACGAAGTAGATAAGATCTGCAAGAGCATCATCGAGTGTCCCTTCCTCGTTAGGATCGTCTCCCAGACCAATGAATAGCTCCAGCACCTTGGGATTGAGCTTGAAATCCTTCTGTTGCCCGCGTTTCCTTCGCGAGGGCAGATGCCTGTTCAGTATATTCTGGAGCGATTTTTGGAAACGCGACAAGAGATCTGGATCGTGGGCATGGGGAGAGAAGATGCTCTTGAAGCCACCAAGCCATATGTTCTCCATGTTGAGGAGTAACTCCTGTAGCTTTGTATCCAGTGCCTCCCGCTCCGTCCACCACTGGAGTCTGGCTTCTCGGGTTGTCATGTCCTTTGCGCTTCGTGTGCTGAAGTCGCTGAGCTCGATGAGCTCTTCGAACTCACGCTTACCGTCCGCGAAAGAGAATTCATCTTCGTCTCCGTCGCGAGATGCATGGCGAGCCATAGGTAGTCGAAGGATGAATGGATCCTGCTTGCTTTCATAGCGAGTAATATACAGCTCGTTCTGCTCGTCATTGAGCGCGAGGGATACCACTGCCCACGATTCCGGGATGATGTCAACGTAGTCTCGGCGGAAATCATGCAGAGTTGAAAGGGACGATCTTTCGGAGCTGGGTTCGGGCCATTTGAAACATTCTTCCCGCGACAGACTCTCTTGTTCCACCTCGACCGAGTCTTGTGCGAGGCTCAAGGACTTGCACTTGGGTATTTCGCTCATATATGCCACGTACATTGGGCCCATGAGCCCGCGCGATGCACCGTTTGACACTGCAGAGAGGAGCGTCGTAACATGACCCAAAGCCGAAGAAATTTGTTGGAAGGCATGATTGGACCCTGTTACTGCACACATATTATGTGCGTCTCGCAAGTAATCACGAGCAGCATACAGAGTGTCGACAAAATCTTCTCTCGCTTGCTTTCTGCCTCGCCCTGACCTCGCTGAAGGCTGAGCGACAATTGGTCTCTTAGTCGCTGCGCCTTGCGAAGATTGTCGGTCCTTGAGTGGAACTGCCGGAAAAGCGATGGTCGATTCGGGTAGGGCGTTGAATGTAAAGTCCCCCTCAACGTTCCTGATCGCCCTGGAAAAAGTTGCCTTGAAGCGAGTCCACGCATGAAGACTGTTAGAATCCAGAGTGTCTTTCAGTCCTTCGGCCTTATCCAAGAGCTGAATAGCTTGCGTGATATCGTTTTGTAGCAGTAGTGTCATTGCTTTACGATGGGTGATATCTTCTTGGAGGGCGAATAGAGGTGTGCATTGTTCGCTAACGGATGTCTTCTCCGTGACCTGTGCTGGGGCTACCTTCGCCTTTTGCTTAGTTGTGGTCACAGTAGAGGCAGCAGTCTTGGCGGTTGTAGTACGGGTAGTTCGGGTAGTTCTGGAAGCGGCTCTTGTAGTCGCCTTCGGTGCAACGTTGCGCGCGGTTTGCCGACCTTTCGTGACTGTGGTAGACTGAGCAGCCTTCGACTCTGCGTCGCCAATAGACATTGCGGACATGTCTTTGGCTAGAGTGTCCACCTCTAACCCGAATTTATCGATAGTCATGATGTATGTAGGTGAAGTGAGTTTCGTCAGGAGCTTCTCCATCGAGTCGTAAGTCGTAATTTCCTCCGCAAATTTGTATTCATCGTCTGCGCCATCTTCTTCGGTGTTCCTGGTGGAATGGTAGGCTCTAGCGATAGATGAATAATATGCGAGCTCTGCCCAGCTATTGTCGCACTGTGATATATGAAGCAGGTCGAGAATCGGCTGAGCCTTGTCAGGCCTACCACTTTGCGTCCAGTACTCCGCACGATGACTGGCATTCTCCATCGATAACGAGGTCGATTGCACTGCTGCAGCCACCTTATCAGCTTGTTCAGCGACATAGACACCCTCTTGAAGTAAGCCCTGTTTGATGAAGACGCGCGAATGCTGCATCAATGCTCGGTAGAGTGAGGGGATGAGAGCCCAGAAGTCGGCACCGCTGAGGGCGTCATGTGTGATGGACATTGTAAGTGGAACGCCCTTGTCATTTCGCGTTGAGCTCAGAGGGTCGAAAGCGGATTTGCTTGAGCCTTCTAAGCCCGAAGACGAGAGGTCGTAAGAAGCAGCCTTCATCGCGTTCAACTTGGTCTCCAATGCGGCCCAGATTCGACGATTGAGCACAACACTTTGCCTCGCATGTCGTGCAGCGTCTTTGTAGTTCCCGGTCTGCGTTGATAGGAGCGATGAGACGTAACAAGCATCTGCAAGAATCCTGTTGAAGCGGAGTCTTCCTGAGAGAGTCGCTGACGATTTCGAAAGATCTCTGAAGTCTTGATCATCCAACGCAATTGCTTGAGCGGCGGATAGAAGGATTCCACTCTTCGCTGTGTTGCCAATAGTGAGTAAGTACTCAGCATAAGCAATATGCCATTTCAGCTTTGCTTCTGTCGATGTTACTTTTCCTGCAATCAGAGTTTCGGCCTTCGCAAACGCCAGTCCAGCTTTGCCAGAATAGCCAAGACGTAAGAATTGAAGCCCCGAAGTGCAAAGAGTCGAGACGATTTCGGATGCGTCAGAATTGCCCTGAAGCTCGAATGTCTTTGTGAGTAGATGAAGGATCGGTAGACATTCGACGTTGTAGCCTTTCGCAGCGAGAAAATCAACGCACACTTGCATCTCTTGCAACAGGTCTTCGGTATCATGAATACAGTCAGCCAGCTCACCCCAGGTCTTTGCTGAATTGACGAATCCGTCCCAGACAGAGAAGCACTCTCGGATTTCCATGATTCGGGGTACATCGTCTTGCAGTAACAGCTTCAAAGTTGAAAAGGCTTTCAGATGGCTGGCAAACCGTGCTAGCTCACAGTCATCCGTGTTCACGAAATTATCGATATTTTCCACATGAGAAAAGAACGAGGCGGGAACCACTTCAGGATGCGATTGCGATAGTTGAAGCAGTGCCAGGCGCAGTCTTTGGCGGCGTATCGGAAATTGTGTAGGTGTGTATATATCCGAAAGGCGCTCCACAATTGTAACAACGGATGCGTTGAGGTTTGCATTCCATGGGCGATTCTTGGACAATATCTTGTGGTACAACGATAACTGCCATTCCAGCAGGATGCCTCTCACAGGTGCGGGATGCTCGCCATCATCGAAGAACGCTAATTCGTCTGACCGCATCAAGCTGTGCTTTACGAACGACCGATGGTACGCACCGAGTAGTCGCCTAAGCGTTCCGAACTTGCCTGTGCTCTCGAAAATACGTTGAACCGGGTATCTCGCGGCCGAGTCAAGGAGGGACGATATCGCTTCTTCGTTGCACGTACTCTGCAAGCATTGTGACACTGCGTTACGAGATTCTTCGACGCGTTCTAAATGGTCTAGCGCTTCCCCCAACCGCTCAAGTTTCATTGAAAACAGTCCAGCTTCCCTTTCCGCGAGGGGCCTGGAACCAAGGATCTCGGTAGAGCGTTGAAGAGCGACGACTGAAACTGTGGGATCAACCCCGAGTCTCCGCAATTGTGAGTATAATGCCCAATACGCGTTGGAAAACTTCACGAACGCGGATTGTGAGGCTGTTTCGGCGTTTGACTTTCCGGCCTGGTCTGTCGGAGATTGCTGGTCAAGGCGGTGTATGAGGCTTCTACAATCTTGGACGAGGACATCGAGCTCTGTCCAGACAAGTTCGGTGGTCAACGGGCGTTTGCAACAAGCCAGTACAGAATCAACAATACTCTTCACGAGCTTCGACGTCGTGTTCAGTCGCTCCTGGTGTCGTATCATGGATTTGGCATTGGATCCGGGTGGGGGCGTTGCCCCGATGAACCGGTTCGTGAAGTGTGCGCTCGCCGAAACGACTCGTATGCAGCATGGCTCCAATTGATGCAACGATTCGTGTGGAGTCGCATTCAAGGTTGAAAGCAATCGTGTTGCCATCCGCCGTAAGCCATGAACTTCGATGAATAGGGCGTCGAGCTCTGAGGCTGATCCTCCCATCCCACCGGATAGCGCTTCCAAAGTGGCCTCTATCGTGTCAACCATGTCATCCTTTGTCGAGCCTTTCATACATGCTTCCAGGGACACCGTAGAGCATCGAACCAGCCTGGCGGCTTCCTTGGCAGCAGAACCTTCGGACGTTGGCAACTTCAACGTTCCCAACCAGCGAAGTGCCTCGTCATGAAATCCGGCAGCTTGCGCTAAAGAGCTCATGACCTTGTTTGCCATCACGGAGGAGCTCGACTCGTTCTTCTGCGACCATCCCGAGTCTCGTAATGAACCCAGTAGGTTTTCGTACAAAGATTCCACCAGCTTGTATTTCCTTTCTGGCGCCTGTTTCGATCTTCTGGCAAACGTGACCATGCACTTCGCAAATGGCTCAAGAACCTCCTTGTCTGGGTCTCCTTGATGGTTGACGAGGCTCCACCACTTCTGCCGTATTTTGAAAGCGAGGTGTTGCAGACGTAGAACGACGTCCGGAGAAGGCTGAAGATCGCTGCCGTCGTCCGAGGTAGAGATACTAGGGCATAGTTGAAGTACTGTTTGGGCCAAGGTTTCAAATTGACGTGCTGCCTTTGCCGAATTGTCCGAGTTGTTTGCAATATGTCCGATCAGATTCGCGGGTGATGAGGGATGGGATAGCTTCAGATAGATCCAGGCAGTCTCAACTATCCGCGGTCGCTTGAGCCTCGCAATGATTCGCAAAGCGTATGTCTGGAGGTTTGTCATAATCGGAAGCGCCTTGCTCTTGCAATCCACCTCTCCAAAATCCAACAGGGATGCCAAACTTTCCTTCTCCGCCGGAACTGTACTCTGAGATGTTGCCCTACCGAGTGTGGGTCGAGTTTCCTGCTTTTCCACATCCCTTCCAAGATACCTGTCCAGCCTCCTCTTTAGCAGCCTCATCTCCTTGATTGCCAAATTATCCAACCCATGAGCGACCAGCTTTCCAATAAGCGCCAACACTCCATTCTCCAACTGCAGCTCCGGCAAGTCCTTCCCCGCGACCTTGGCCGCCTCGGGTGTTCCTAGATACGCAAATGCCACCCTACAGCATTCTGCTGTCTGGACCAAGCCTGGGTCAGGGCCGGTGTGTATGCAAGACGAATATGACGACGAGCGGCGCAACGACGAGTGCTTCTTAGGCGAGTTGACAGCTTGGCTAACAGATCGCTCCTTTAGCGGGCGCGCCGTGACCGAAGAGCTCTTCGTGTGAGCCATGCGTGGTTTCGGGGGCTTCTGCGCGTTCTCCTTTGGGATCGGTTCCGCTTTCGTTGACGGTCGCGATCGAGGTGGTTCCGCCTTCAGGGCTTCGGCGAGAGATTTGAGCGTTGTGTTTGCGACCTCGGTAGCTACTATATACCTTTCTCGAGGCGTGAGAGAAGATGCAGTCGATTTTGCTGCATCTGTCGCAGCAGCTGTCGCGGTTGCAGCTCTCCTCCGCGCCGTAGATTGCGCGGCACCCGCCCTTTTCGCCCTCACATTTTCTTTTTGCACCGGCTCGGATGTATTTGGAAGTAGGAGTTCCTGCAAGTCTGATACCGTCGTGGGAGTGCATGACGAGATGGTTCGTAGGTTGTCTTTGATGTTATCGATGCGCGCACGCGTTCCTTCGCGTTCCTTCGCCATTTGTCGATGTGTTCGGGGTTCCTCGATATTCGATATGCTCTATAGGACGTGTAGATTATACATTATAAGAAGACGAAGACTCACTGTCGGTGTGAAGTTGTGCGACGTCAATGTTGATGGGTTGACACGGAATGTTTGGGTTTTTCCCGAACGGGCTCTAGCGCGGGATCTAGCGCGGGCCACCGGGCCAGGCTGCACTCGCCATATCACGTGAAGCGGTATCCTTCTGGATTTCCATGACCCTCGGCCCTCGTCGGGAGATTGTGGTTATGGGAACAACCATTGTTCAGGTGTAGAGGATTCATGTGGTGTAGTTGGAATTTCCTAATATATGCAATTATCTACAAAAGGAACGTAATGCACACGCAGGCCATGCCATCGGTCTAATACGCTCTAACCCTACAGCAAAACGCCTTACGATGCTAGGAGATGATGTAAAGGGGTATCAGTTGACCACCGGCTATACCTGCCCTACTGTATAACTCCGGTTGATGTCAAAAGATCCGTTATCCCACAGAACCACAGTCATGAATTCCAGAATCTTGATTCCTGTTCTTGGGCCTCTTCTGCCCTTGCTTTCGAGTCGGCTCTTCATCCTGTGGTTGACCACCTATCTGATCAACTACCCACGTCCGGAACTTACCTGGAGACAATGAATTGCCCTTGTCTTCAGGATAGTCTTCGCCTAATTCAATCACTCATGTTAGCCGTTTCCCCCCAACGCAAACTGGAATTGAAGCAAATCAGCGCGCATAGAGATCACGCACTCGCCACGCCGAGTCCCTCACAGAGCTTCTGTCTCCATAGCCCGCACTGCTCTTCAAAACCGTTCACCACGTCCCAGCACTCACTCCCGGCTTGCCTACCCTTCAGCTTCGCTTCCCAATCGCCTTGTTCTATCCACCGCACACCAGCTTCGCGCAGCTCCTGATCGCGCTTCCATTCGGCGAGCTGGTCTTTCGATGACTTGAGTCGACGTGAGGCGTTCATGGTTGTTTGGCGAGTCATATTTAACGAATCCTGTACATTGGACAGGTTCTCGAGGAGTTCGCGGTTGGCGATGGTGAGTTGCGAGAGCGCAATTACGGACTCGTGTTGAGAATGGGGTAGGAGCTCCAGCGTGGTGGTTATCAACGGCAAGAGGGTCTCAATGACGTCGGGATCCAGTATTATAGCGCGTGGGCCGGAGAGAGATGCGCTGAGGGAAGTCAGTGTGCGTGATTGGTGTGTCAGATGGGTTGTCAGGGCATCGTGGGCCGTCTTGAGCCTTTGTACAGTGTCAACAGTTGCCAATCCATGTTCAACGGTAATGTGCATACCTGGCGGCGCCGTTCTCGATACCGATCTGGCTACCGAGATCTCGCAGCTGCTCCACCACCCTCTTGACCACACCATCTGCTGCGCTGCCATTTTCTTCCGTCCCTCGCCGTGCCAGACTCTCCACCGCTGCCATCCGGGCTTCGAGTGCGGGCGAAATGCCTTCGTTGGCCTCCAGGTCCGAGGAATCTCCATAATCGGACCCGTCGTACAGCGATCGTTGTCTCCGATGCTGCCTTCCTTTTGCAGCCGCCTGAGGGCTCAACGCAGATCTCGATTCCGCGGACGGTGAAGAGGATGGCATGGCGACACCACTGTCCCTGACACCGTTGACGTTCACCGCATTGCCTGCACCGTCCGACCCATCATGATCCAAGGCCATACCGATATCCTCGTGGTATTCCGGCCCTTCCAGCTCATCCCCAAACTCGCCATCTGCCATTTCGCCATCCTCATCCCAGACGTCGCCCAGCTCATCCGCCAAATTCCCTAACCCGCCGTCTCCGCCGCCGCGGCCGCGGCCAAAACCATGCGCGGGGCTTCCATGTTCGAACTCTTGCGATGAGCGAGGTGTCATGGGCGAGTATCCGGAGGAGCGTCGGTTTGACGAGTACCGCCGCGAGGGGGTGTTGGTGTGAGACATGTCGAGGCTGGAGGGTTGGCGACGATGCGAGGAAGCCGGCCTTTGGCTGGGTGTTCGCGGCGGCGAAGACATGATGTGAGGTTTGCAGTGTACGGCACGGAGCACGGCGTACAGTCGGGTCGTGAAATCAGAGGGCTTTCCCGCGGTCGGTGAAGCTGCGATCCGTTTGCGGGGAGGTTTTGCCGCCCAAAAGATGTGTTTCCCGGGGGCTGAGCAGGCTAATAATAGTGGGCGATCTTGCGGAGAAGGGCGAAGGCCCGGAGAGCCTAGCAGCAGCGGATGGGCGTATCGTGGTGAACTGTGACGATGCTCACCTCGGTCTTGGCTGGGCGGCGCGAATGCGACAGTCGGTGAGGTGGGTCGGGAGAACGCACAAGTCGTTTGCGGGTAAAGCAAGCGTAGCGGCGAAAACGAAAACGAAAATGCAGATGCAAATGCAAATGCAAATGAAAATGAAAATGAAAAGGCCGAGTGGTTTTGTCGCTCCGGCAGAACGAATGCTACAGGATGCGGTGTCTGGCACTCTACGTGTTTGTTGACGAAGTTGCTAATTTGGTGAGAGGGGCACGCCGCTTGCACGCTTGAACGTTAGCCATGGAGACGGATGGTCCGCCGTCTCATCACTCGCCCAAGCCTTGTATACTACCCCAGCCGATATCTCAGCCCCCCTTTACTGGGATGGGCCTCAGAATCATTGTGTGTGACAACACATCGACTTCCGACCGTTGCGTTCCAGGGTTGCCAAAAGCAATTCCGCGTCAAGCTGCTTTGGGACCCATGTCTGTTCTCACTTGCTCGCTGACGGGGCAACATCAACATGTCGCTCGAGATGAGTCAATCGATCTTTTGCGACTATTCCACACAAGCTATGCACATGAAGCGAGACCCACTTGTCCATCCCTCACACTTTCCAACGTGAATGACGTACAACAGGAGCATCCCGACGGGTATCCCTACACAAACATGACGGATCGAAGCGCTGCAACCCCCAACGCCGTGTGCTGTAATACAATGCGCCCATGATGTACATCGTTCGTGCAAGACCAAAGCAAGAAAACAATCACCGCCAGTACAGTGCGCAGAACGAGACAGACAGCCTTGAACTCCCGCAATGCCCCATGATATGATGCCGCTCGAATCGATTGTATGGTGTGCCTAACGCAGTTACGGCGGGTTTATTTGCCCTGCTCGAGGGTCGACAGCTGCTTCTTGAGCTGCGTGAAGAAGTCTTGCCCACTGGGCATCAGATGGGACATGTTACCTGCGCGCATGTTACTCCCAGGCCGCTGTGGAGCTACGCCAAACCTACCTCGAGAGCCCCATGCACCGCTGCTCCTCTTCGCAACCGAGTCGCCCTGCACCTTGTGATACACGGAGGGTTGGTCTTTCGATACGTCAGCCATTGTTCGTTGCGCATGCGTGCGTGCGTGCGTGTGGGTAGGAGAAGTACCTGCGACGGCCTCATGGTACTCTGTAGCCAATGTTAGCAGGAGTTCCTTGATAGAGGGAGAAGCTTCCCCGCGCAAAGAAAAAAAAGAAGAAGAAAAGAAAAGCTGCACACGTACTCTTTTTCAAGAAGTCCCTGACCTCGCTCGCATTGAAGTCCTTCACGGGGCGGTGCTCTGCCTGAGAAGGGGTAGACGCAGCTTGCGCTTTGTCGGCACCACCCGCGGCCTTACCCTTCCACGCATTGCCAGGCGCCGACACGCCCTGCTGCCGACCGCCATCTTTGCCAGGAGTGCTGGCGCCCGAGGTCGAGTTGCGGTTGCTGCCCCGTCCTTGCGGCCGCTGCCAGCTGCTGCTGCAAAGCGTCAGTACGTTGAGCGGAAAAGGTTGTCTGCCGGCAGGCCTGTTTACCGGTTCTCGCCTGCGCCGCTCATTTTCGCAGATGTACAGGAACGGAATGGGAGGGGTAGAGAGGCGAGGTCAACGGGTGGGGGAAAGGTATTTAACACTGGACGCGCTTTCAACCACTGGGAGCGCGAGGTCGATGCGGGAACGATGAGGGTCGTGCGTCTGGCCAATCAGACGCCGGTGCCAGCTCACAAATGCATTGCCTTTTTGGAAAATCGGTCTTATCCGGCGAGTCATGTTGACCATCTTGCCATCTGGTGGACGAGAGATGTCGACGCTTGCCGCGGGGCCATGGTGATGGTACGGATGCGAAATCGGTTTGGGAGCCAGTCATCCATCTTGACAGTGGTCGGAGACGCCGGGGCACGAGTTTTGCAATCTCCCGTAGACTCGGGCTTCATGTTGGATTATGTTTGTACATATACTCTATGCATGCCACGGCCACGGGCCTCATGCTTCAGCCTGTGCTTCAGCTCGTGCTTCTGGGACAGGTGCCTTTTCCATACGTCGCCAGAGAGCGAGGAAGCCACCTCCAACCACCTGCTGGCCAACCTTGGGCCGACACACCATCGCCCACTTCTCCTTGCTCTTGGCGAGGTCCTCTGCCAGCTCATCGCCTCCAGCTTCTCGCCCCTCTCCCGGCGGTTCAATTGGTCCTTCGCTCGGAACTGGCTGCTCTTGCTCCACCTCCGCTTTCTTCAGCGTAGCGCGCGGCCTTACCGCTCGCACATCCCACTCGCGAATGGTACCCGCACCGAGCTCAATGACGTGGTCGAGCAAGTAGGGCAGCCTCTGCGTACGTATTGCCTCTACGCAGTCTGCTATTTGCGTGATACTCGGGTTGAAGACGGCGAGCATGCCATTGACATGCAACGCTGGAGCTACGTTGGGCAGATGTGATTCGGGATTGGGCAGATCCAGGAAGACATGGGATAGGAATGGCTCTTCCGTATTTCTCGAAACCCTTTGCTCGGCGATCCATGCCGATACGTCCCCCACGTGAAAGTCAACGTTGGCCGCGTACATGGCCTTTCGAAAGCCAGCCACCATCTTCTTTGCGTGCTTCGAGTGCTTCGAGGAGATGTCCAGCGTGTGTACAATCGCGCGGCGATGCTTCTTCCACGTCTCCAGGCCGATATCCTGGAGGTCGGAGACCGTCTCGCCCTCGTACACGGGATCTTCCATGTCTCCGTGCGCCGCATACGATGGCGACCGAGGAAGCGGCGGATTTGCGGCATGGATGGCCCGCGAGAGGTGCAGCGTCAGGGCTCCATGGCCGGTGCCGGCCTCGAGGATCTCCAGAGGTGGGGTTTCGGAAGCGGCAGACGGCGTGTCGACGTGAATGTCCAGAAGGGATATGATCAGATTCGCGTCAGACGGGTAGATCTGCCTGCGGTCAACCCATGCACACCGGGAGCTTGTTTGGACGAGATACGCACGGGTGTAACGAGGCGTGGAGTGAGGCGAACATACTCTGCCAATGTGGGTTCGTGGATGCGGTACGACTCTCCTCTGCTCGACTGGACAAGCTGCCGCACGTCTTTCCCGATGATGTCCGCATGTCGTATCACGCCTCGATGTGTCTGTCGCTCCTGGTCGGCCTGGAGCTTCAGGAGTACCCCCTCGTCCGCCGCATTCCTCTTGTGCTTGAGGAGCACAATGTCGCTTTCTACATGGGCGTGAGCGACGTTCGGCCGGGG
Source organism: Corynespora olivacea (assembly GCA_019202945.1). Lineage (NCBI taxonomy): Eukaryota > Fungi > Ascomycota > Dothideomycetes > Pleosporales > Corynesporascaceae > Corynespora > Corynespora olivacea. The sequence goes on from JAGQEM010000065.1 coordinate 93,253, forward strand.
AGGGCAGCGGGCTTGCCTTGGAACGCCCGACTATGGACAGGGCCTGTCGCAAAGCATCTCCGGGCAGACGGCGGCGGGGGCTTGCGGGCTATGCGGGCGAGGAGCCGTGGAGGGCGCATCGCGGCACAGGGACGACACGGGAGACAGAGCAAGAGAGGTGCAGAGAAGGCGAGGGCCCGGTGCAGAGAGAGGATGGGAAAAAGGCCGGGCGGCGCACGAGGAGAGCTCTCGGCCAAGCCAAGGCCCTGCCAGACCAACCGCCGCCACGCCTCCGTTCGACAACCCGCATCCTTTCTTGCAACTCCTCTGTCCTGAACATGGCGACTGGCGCTCTGACCGTACCCACCCTACCCGTAACCGCTTGATGCTCCGGTGCCCGTCATGACACGCCGAATCGTGAGTAGACTGGCCTGCCTGTGCCCGTACCTGTATGCCGCCATCCAGTCTGACGACAGTCACAGACGCGGGCCGCCGTCCAGCTCGCCGTAATCGCTTGCACTGTTTTCGTCCTCGTGTTCTTCCTCGACAACCAATACAAAGTCCTCCCCCAGTCCATCCATAGCCATCTTCCGCTGCACCACGAGGGCCTCGTCATAACCGACCTCACGGTGCAAACGTGCTCGACCCTCAACCCGATATCCAAGTGCAAGCTCGATCAGGCCAAATGGCACCGCCTCGAGAAGGATCTGTACCTGGGCTCGGGGTGGGTGTCCAGGGCCTATGTCCACATTCAGCGCAAGAAAGAGGAGGAGCTCACCGATGAAGACAAGGTCGTGATCGATGTGCGCACGGGGAAGCTGGACCCGGCCTCGGGCGACGAGTCCCAGGGGCCGGAGAAATGGGAGTCCCGCCCCGCCGGCGTCTGGATCAAGCGCTCGAAGAAACGCCACGCGAGCGACTCCAAGAAGACCGTCACCGCTGTCGACATCCTGTTCGGCGCCGATGCGGTTGAACCGCGCCCAGGCTGGACCCTCGTGCCGGGTGGAGCGCTCCATCTGGATACGGGTGGCGACAGCAGGGAGCCACGTCTGACCATCCGAAGGGGGCAGCCGCATCAGCTTGAGAAACAGACACCGAGGATCAGGAAAGACGGCAAGTTCAAGATCGTGCAGATTTCCGATCTTCATCTCAGCACTGGCCTGGGCGTTTGCAGAGAACCGGAGCCGAAAGACCTGAACGGCGGCAAATGCGACGCCGACCCGAGGACTCTCGAGTTTGTGGAGAGGGTTTTGGACGACGAGAAGCCTGATCTGGTCGTTCTTTCGGGTGACCAGGTCAACGGCGGCACAGCACCGGACGTACCCAGTGTAAGCAGCCCGTACAGGCTCGCAAAGAGCATGCTGACAGGTCCACAGGCTCTTTTCAAGATCGTTGACGTCCTCGCCGAGCGCAAGATCCCATATGCCGCCATATTCGGCAACCACGATGACGAAGGCGTTCTGTCTCGCCAGACCCAAATGCAGCTCTACGAATCTCTCCCATACTCGCTCTCCGAAGCGGGACCCACCAACATCGACGGTGTCGGCAACTACTACGTCGAAGTTCTCGCGCACGGGAACAACAAGCATTCGGCCCTCACACTCTACTTCCTCGACAGCCACAGCTATTCTCCCGACGAAACCAAGTTCAAAGGCTACGATTGGATCAAGCCGAATCAGATTGCATGGTTCAACACAGCCGCCGACGCTCTCAAAGCCTCCGATGCCCACACTCGCTACACCCACACACATCTTGATATGGCTTTCATCCACATTCCGTTGCCCGAATACAGACTCAAGGGCAACGGGTGGTTTGGAACCTACAGAGAGGGTATCACTGCCCCTGGTTTCAATACCCATTTCAAAGATGCCTTGGTTCAGCAGGGCATCAAGGCTGTATCATGCGGTCATGATCACGCAAATGACTACTGCATGCCTGCCAAGGATGAAGCCGGTGAGGCTGAACTTTGGATGTGCTATGCAGGCGGAAGTGGCTTCGGAGGTTATGGTGGCTACGGCGGTTATCATCGCCGCGTTCGTGTGTTCGAAGTCGACACCAACCAGGCGCGCATAACGACGTGGAAGCGGTTGGAATACGGTGAAATTGAGAAGCGGCTTGACGAGCAAGTCATTGTTGATTATGGGAAAGTGTTACCACTACCGGTGGTCCAACAAGATGGGTAGGCATTGCGAAGGTACTTGCAACAAAACATCGGAGTTCTTTGGGGTCTTCATGCAGCGAGGCGTTGCTTTGGCGTTGGGGACCTGGACGGACTTTCAGGCCTCTAGGACATACCCTGGGGGAAAACTATGGCCCCGATGTGGGTGTGTTTTTTTTTTTTTTTTTTTTTACCTATTCTTTTGCTGTTTTCTTATATTTGTTTTCATCATCTCTCCTCTACTTGTCATGATTTGGCGACATGGGTATGCAAGAAGGGACAAAGACACCGTTGCATGCTATCCGATTTTCCCCAACCCAATCTGCCGATCTAAAGCTGAACAAGGCAGCCCTGAGTAAGCAGTTACTGTGTTCTGCCGCAACACTTCCTCCATATCGCGCTGATGAGCACTACTGTTGGTTAGTAGACTTAGCGCGTAGTCAGCCAGCCTCGATCCCACCTCCACTCTCAACCACAGCACAGCAGAACAGTGCTATTTTACACAACCTCGCCCTTTCCAATCCGCCCTAAACCTGTGTCCAGTTGTGCGTGTTTTTTCGGTCCTCCAAGATGCCGTTCCTTGCGAAGGAGCGTATCACCATTCCAACCAAGGATATTCTCTCATGGCAGTGTGAGGGTCCAGCGTTTGATTGGGACAAACCTGTGAGTGCCTCATCGACTGAGCCGCGACGCTTTCCATGGTATAGGTCTGCCGACATGTTCCAAGACTTCTGCTCTGGCGCAGTTTTGTTCTGAGGAGAGTGCGTGCTAATTGCATATGCCTGGATAGGTCTACATCGATGCGGTCGATCCATCGAAGAGTATATCAGCAAACCAGGCACGCCGTCTGATCCGCAAACTCGTCGCCGGATTCAGAGCAGCAGGCGTAAAGAAAGGCGATGCAGTACTTGTCCAGTCTTTCAACAACATCTACTATCCCATCCTCGTCCTGGGAATTATCGGTGCCGGTGCGATTTATACAGGGACGAATCCCAGTTACACGCCCTTTGAACTTGACAACGCGATCAAGCTCTCCAGGGCAAAGTTCATCATTGCAGAAGCAGAGTGTCTGGACGCAATCAAAATCGCCGCCAAAGCTCGACGGATCCCGGACAGCAAGCTTTTGATCCTCGATTCCCGGGATGGGCAATCGATTCCAGGTGGGTTCAGGAGTTGGCGAACCCTCCTGGAACATGGCGAGCAAGACTGGGTCCGATTCGAAGATCTCGAAACTTCCGAGAATACCACCGCCATGTTATGTTTCTCTTCCGGAACAACCGGTCTCCCCAAGGCCGCGCAACTGTCCCACTACAACCTCATCTCCCAACACCTAATGGCCTACGAATCGCGGCCCGCACCCTACGACCTCTCCCGCCTCGTCTTCCTGCCCATGTTCCACGCCTCCACCGCACCAAACACTCACGTCTCCCCTCTCCGTTCCGGCCACGTACAGGTCATCATGAAGCGCTTCGACCTGCCCACTTTCTTCTCCTACGTCGAGAAGTACAAGATCACCGATCTGACCCTCGTCCCACCCATGGTGACAGGCATCGTCTCCACGAACACCATCTCCGAGGCGGAGAAGAGGGAGAAAATGAGGCATCTGAAATGGCTCATCGGCGGCGCCGCGCCGCTGGATGCCGTCATGCAATCCCGTCTCCAGGCCCTGCTCCCCTGTCCGTTCACCCAAGTCTGGGCCATGACGGAAACGTCGTGCCTGGCCTCGCAGTTCGACTACCCGGAAGCCGACACCACGGCATCCGTGGGACGTTTCCTTCCAAACCTCGACGTCAAAATCCTCGACGACGAGGGGAAAGATGTCACCGCTTTCGGTGTGAGAGGCGAACTTGCGATACGCGGGCCGACCGTCATCAAGGGATATGTCGATGTCCCTAGAGAACGGGATTTTGACGACGAGGGGTACTTCCGGACGGGCGATATTGTATATGCTGATGAGAAAGAGGGGAAATGGTACATTGTGGATCGGAAAAAGGAACTCATCAAAGTCAGAGGTTTCCAGGTTGCCCCGGCTGAGTTGGAAGGTGTCTTGTTGGAAAATCCGGGCGTGCTCGATGCGGCGGTCGTCGGGGTCCCGGATAGGGAAGGTGGAAGTGAGCTGCCCAGAGCGTATGTGGTGAGGAAACAGGGCGCCGATTTGACGGAAAGAGATGTGGAGAGATGGGTCGAGGGGAAATTGGCCAAGTACAAGAGGCTGGAGGGCGGTGTGAGAATGGTGGAGCAAGGTTTTATTCCGAAGAGTGCCAGCGGAAAGATTTTGAAGAGGGTTTTGAGGGAACGGGCTGCGAGGGAGGTTGGGACGAAGCTGTAGGAAGGTCGGAATTGTGGGAGGGGAAGGATGGGAAGAGTGCTGCCAATCCAGATCACGAGCACACGGCCCTGAAGGAACTTGGTCTGTAAGGCTATGTTTTGTTTTCTCAGGTGGACAATTCAAACGTAATGGTATTCCCTGTTCCTATTTCATGGCAATCACCCTCGCTTAGAGGGTGAGGTGGATAACATCAACCGGAAGGAAGTGCCCACTCTTCCCGCATCAATTCCCCGCATAACACCCCTCCCTTGCATTCGAACCGAATTACACCAAATCTACCGATCAATTGGGCATAGTCTACACTTGCTCATCTATGGTTGAAACATCCTATCGTGCGAACCCACTGTTCGCCATCGCGACTTCAACAATTGAACAGAGCCATCAGCGCTCCAACATGTCAAAACAAAGCATATACCGCTCGCCCTATCCCGCACCGCAAGTCCCAACGAATCTATCAATCTCACAATTACTGCAAACCTATAATCCGGATGATGTAGAAGGTGATAAAATCATCTGCGAAGATGACTGGACGGGAAAGACGTGCACATATAATGAGATCAGGGTTGGTATCGATTTACGTCCTATAGAGTTGGCCGAAGGTCTCCTTGCGGGATTGCTTGGTGGCTCAAATTATAGTCTATCTTCATAATAGGACCTGTCAAGCCTTGAATTCACTCGGGCTGCGTAGACTACAAGGTATTATGTTTTTGCTCAAAAATCATACTCTTCTAGCCTACTTGACGCACAGTAGTGCTTGAAATTGCTTGCATCCGCTGCTTCGCCGCCTTGAGTTTCAACTTTGCTAACTACATAACCCGACGTAGTCTCAATTTCAATCGTCGCAGATGCTTTGTTCACCATATATCATCCTATTCTTCCATTTGTGTAGCTCTGGTAATACCTTCAACAGCCTGATGACCTGATCCTCCAACAGCGGCGCCGCATTCCGGACAGCGCGCAAGTTGCATTGGCATTCCGCATTCACCGATAGCAAACTGAATATAGGGTCAGTTTTCACGCCGTGTAGTTGCTGGTTGCGATACTTACAGGATGTCCGTTTGCGCAATTGTACCAGTGACCCGAGTGTGTTGCGATACCTCCTCTACCACTTACCATCGCCTTCTTGATTTCGGCAACTTCTTCGGCGGTTACTTCCTCGTACCACTCCCTTCCAAGAATCTCAATGTTTTCTTCGACGCAAATTTTCAGTTGATCTGCATTTTGAAAGGGTTGCTCGCATAGTTTACACGCTTGCTTTAGCAACTCTTTCGCCTCTTCCACGTACTTGGTTGCCTTCTTTCTATCTTCTCCGGACAATCCAGATGAGCGGTAGAGTTGCGCGTTCGTGGCGAAGTGGATTGAAGCTTCTACTGCAAGTTTGGGAAGTTTCTCAACCACGCAATCCTTCATCAGCACTGCGCAAGCTTTCATGAACGCTTTCGTAAGGTCTTCTGGATTACCGCCTGGGAGTTTCATGTTTTCGGTGGATGGACTTGATCTGAGCTTCTTCATAATCTGGAACTTGTCTTCCAGCACGATGCAGTCTGCGTTGATCTGAAGAATGCGACCACCAAAAGTGACTCTCCGGTCTCGTTCGACGGGGGGAATGTTGTCTTGGTGGATACTAAGCGAGCCGAGTGCATCGGCGAGAGATCCAGGATCGTCTATACTGTTGTTCCTACTGGCGTGGACCATGGCCTCGTGAAGTTTATGGGCCGGCTGATGTCGATCTGCAACGTTCCGGAGGAAATCTCCAATCTTCCTTTGTAGCTTCTTGGACTCATGATATCGGGTTCGGATCTTTGAAATCACGTTTACTGTAGAATCCTTGATGTCTTCCTTCGACTTTCCAAGATCTGATTCAAGATCCTCAACCTCCTTTTCCAACTCTTGAAGCTCATTCTTACCGTTAACCAGAAATCTTTTCGACATTTCATCGATCACCGCTCTGTTGATGACTCGGTTGTATCGCTGAGTGATGTACTGCATGATTGGCCGCTGGCAGTCTGGGCACTTGGGTATTTTCGTTGCCAAAGAGCCGCTGATATCTGCCAGGCCGGCGAAGTCTCCGAACACATTGGTAGTGTAAACTTCACTCATACCCATAAGACCATCCAGCGACTCTGCCGTGAAGAAATGCCCACATCCAAGAACCACAATTGGGGTCTCGTCGATATTGATTTCGCTGTAAGTTTTCATTTCGAGAAGATCAACTCTGGCATCTGGCTTGGAGCCACAGGCGTGACAGTAGTCGGTGGGGCATTCTTCGCCACATATACCTGGACACTGATGGCCACATGAAAGATTCCTCGAGCAGCGTTGATCACAGGGCAGTCTGTTACAGGGCGCGGAACACGGCCTAAAAAGGAACAAAGGTCAGCATCGGTTCAGTTGACTTGAAATGGCAGGCTCGCGCAGACGTTAAACTTACATGGTGCATCGCCCACGATGTTGGCACTCCCATGTGCATCTCTCAACGCATGGCGCACATGGTTCGTGGCAGCGCAAGGTACATTTCGAATGCTGGCAGCGGACTTCGCAGGGACAGAGGCAAGGACCGCAGTCTTTTCCGTGGCAAGCCTTTTGACAGGAATGGTTACATGTGCCGAATCGGCGTCCGCACGGTTTGGTGCATTTCTGGTGTGAGGCTGAAGCTTTGCCTTCAACGTCCTTGCGGTTACAGCTACTACAGGTTCCCGGACAAAGGTGGCCGCAGGGTAATGTTGTAGCGCAAGGGTTTGAGCAACGATAGTCTTCCGATGTTACGTCGACTGAGCAGGTCACTTTCACTGTGTGTTTGCAGGACGGGACAAGCTTCTCAACCAGAATGGAGCAGCGGAGTGTACCGGGATTCTGTGCTTGAAAGCAGAGTACATTATCCTTAAAATGCCCGCAAGGAAGCGGGACATTGTTCAGCTTGATGTGACATTTTCCGCAATTCTCCCCGCACGTCGGCTTCTGGCAGGCATGTCCGCATGGTTCATGCAGCCTTTGACATGGCTGTGGGCACAAGAACACGTTGTGCATGCTTTCCGAATGACATCTGGACTGGCACATATGGCCACACTCAGGCAAGCGCCAGAGACATGCGAGGCGACATCCTCCTTCTGGGCTGACTTTGGGAAAGTCATGAGGTTCGTGAACTTTGATCTCGGTTTCGGGATGGCGTGGGCAGCTAAGCCCCAAACTTGTTCCCAAGGCGTCAGTCATCCGAAGCATGTTGATAACTTTATGCCACATATCAATGTTTGAATATGTATCGGAGTTACCAATTAGGTACATTCCGTGCTGAGCTCGACTGAGAAGAACGTTGATTCGATTTGTTGTCCTAAGGAATCCGACTCTCTTCTCTTTGTTGCTTCGGACAAGAGAGACAATGATAACCTTGGCCTCTTCACCTTGGAAGTTGTCGACAGTCGCAATTCGTAAGAGATCACTGAGTGTCTTCTTCTCCAAAACGGTCTTACGGTGTGTTGAATGTAGCTCTGCGGCTTCATGTTGAGGACTTGCGTCGCCTTCGGTAAATCCGTCCTTATCAAGTGCTTCTTGATCTCGGTCGCTAAGTACGATTTCAAAGTCGTTTTTCATCGCTGAGCGAAGCTTCTGCAGCTGTCCAGTGTAAGGCGTCAAGACAGCGATATCACTGCTTCTATAGACACCCTGCCGAACAATGTGGCGGATCAGTGCATGCACCATTTCCACTTCCCAAATGTTTGAATGAGACTTGTGGTGCATCTCGGAGTTTTGCCCCTCTTCGAAGTGGTCATGATCCAGCCAGTACACATTCTTCTGCATTCCAACGACATCTGGAAGGTCGATGGTGGTGTCGTGATTGGTCAATCTGGGATAGATAGTTTCCCGTATCAATTTCGATATCTCAGGACGCATGCGTCGCTGCACGTTCAGCTGGGCTACTGGAATCCTAGGTCGCCCAGGTTGCCCCACAGACAGCCTTTCAAACTGGCTTCGATCTAATTGGTACAGGCCACCCTGCTTGCTTTCGAGCGAAAGACTATAGTTGTTTATCTGCGGACGAAGTTGTTCATGGTCTCCGATTTGGATCAGATGTTCAACCTATGAATATTTTCGTTAGCATGCTTGCGCTGGCATGAGGCTGTTTCTGGGAGCAATTTACCGTCGGAAGCAACGCAGATATCATGTGCGGCTCCATGACTTCTCCAGCTTCCTCACAGATCACAATCTTGCATCGCACACGCTGCAGAGTGGAAATCCGTTTTGCCAGACCCGTGGTAGTGATTCCAATGACGTCCGCCGCTTGAAGCACTCGTCGGTCAACTTCGTCGTGGATATCGGCTAGTTGCTTGTGCGCGGAGTTGGTTGTTTTCACCCTTTCGTAAAGATCATCAAGAGCATTATCATGGATTTCTTGACACCAGAAGTCCATAAGCATTTCCTTCTCTTGCTGTGACAAGGAATGAACGTTGACTGCCGCTTTTCGTAGAACCTGGTTGATCAAGGTGGCCGCCGGTCTGATCTCGCCATTTTCCGTGACTGTGCCGTCACTGCTATTGGAAGGAAGCCAGGCATCAAAAAGAGGCTTACCAACACGCTCGAAATTGTCTTCATCAAATCGACTAAACTGCTTATGAATCTGCGGGTACCTGTACAGGAGGTGATATTGCAAATTCGACCAGCTGGCACGTCTGAAAATGCCATGAAGGCGCCCTAGACTCTTCTTGATTTTCTCAGACTCTTGTTCCAAATGCTCGTATGATTTGTGAAGGAGGAAACCTTCCGATCTTGTCTTGCCTTCGATTTGGGAAATCTTCCGAAGGTTGTGCTCTTCCAGAACGGTGGAGTGGCTCTGGCCTCCGATGCGAATAGTCTTCTTGATTCCAATATCGATCAAATGCTCAAGAAACTGATCGAGCGCATGATTGGTGTAGCAGCTTGTCTATCGTTAGCCAAGGATATAAATATTGAAAACTCGACTTACACCACAATGATAGGCCCCAGGTCTACTCTTGATTTACAGTCCATTAGAATCTTCATCAATTCAACGCCAAGATACGACTTTCCAGTACCAGGCGGGCCTTGGATGAATGCAAATTCTCGCGTCAAAGCGGATACCAAGGCTTGGCTCTGGCCACGATCTAGTGTGGTACGAGCTTCAATCGTGTCAATGATAGCTGTGTCATCAGGAGAAGAGGTCGGCAGCACGTAGATGTCGCCATTTCCCACCTCGTCTATCTTGAGAATGGACTTCAAGTTGAAAGCAAATCCAGGACGACGAGTGTAAAGCGGGGCCGGTATGTCGAGAATGTTTCCGCCTGTTCGGTTCCGTGTGTTCTCGATTTGGTCAGGGAGGATGCAGTCCTTGAACGGCAGCCTGCTGAGCTTTTGTATTCCCTTCAAGTTCTCGAGAATTGGTACAAATGTAGCGGGAATGATACCAGGAAACTCTAGAAGGATTCCCCGAGTTTTTTTGCAGCTCAAGGAAACGGCCAAAGCTACTTGTGTCTGATCGATGGCCACCAGCTTTAAAGTAATGGTGCACTGATGATCTTCCTGGGTGAGACTCCCTTCGTGCTTCGTGTCTGTATCTCTTCTGCTGACGGTGAAGAATAAGTGCTGAACTTGACCATCCTGAACCGCGATGAATGAGAGCAGAACACCCTCGCCAAGTCTTTTTGAGTCTTGCCACCATTTTTGTCTCTCTTTCGCTGATTTTTTGCGCAGCTGTGGGAGTTGTCTGAATGACATATTCATTTCGAGACCATGCCGACGGTCGAATGAGATATAGCCGATGTGCGCATGCGGGTAGTGGAAAGCCCGAAAATCTCCGAGACTGAGCTTTGGGTTGTTGATACAAGCCGTATCGTTTTGTATAGTGTGCAGGAGCAATCCTAGAGCCGTTTTCAGTTCTCCGAAAGTGTCGTGACGAAGAAGGCGAAAGCATGTGTCGATATGTCTTTCAACCTTGTCTTGAAGGAAATGAGGTTGGTCGAGATCGGTGGATGGCAAAAAGTCAATTGCATCGCTCATAATTTCCTCAGAAGTCGGAAAGATCTTGACATCAACAATATCAGGCTTGTCGTTGTCGTGGCGATCTCGTGGCATTACCAGATTGCGAGGATATGTCGACTTGGCGACAGTTTCTACATGTGCACTATCGTCTTCTTGTGTAAGAAGTCCATTTGCTCGTGCAACAATGGCTCGTATCTCATTGATCCGACCCAGCGTGATTGGCATGATCAAATTGCGAGTATCTCCAGCGATTATCTTGGTAGTTTCTTCCATTGAATCGAGTAAAGACGTGATGTTTTCGTTGAATCTAGCGCGAGGCTCTCTCCCAAGAAGCTCTCGAAGTGCAACCGGCATGGTCTGTAAAGTATTCTGGATCGTTGCGACAGAGTCGGCGGATGTCAGATGAGACTCTAGGAGCACTTGGGAAAGATGTTGGAAGAAAGGAATCGCGCGGTTTCCATTCGTGCCACTCACGAAATTGTAGAGCGCTCCGACAGAGGTATCAACGGAGAGGCAGTCCAGGAAAGCCCGATGAGTGATGACGGAAAGAAAAGAACGCGCGATACGAACGAATTCCTTCTCTTTTCCTGGGCTTGATCGCAGCTCTAGCAAAGCCTTGATATGTTCCCTGCCTCGATAGTCGTCGCTGTCCAGATCGCGTGGCAACATTTGCTGCCATTCTAGATTGTCGCCATTCAAGATGGCAAGGCCATCACTCCAGAGCTGTTTCATTGTTCTCCCGTCGTTTCTGATAGACGGCACCTTGATGAGTCGGCGCCATGCATTGTAGTCCACTCTAGCTTGTTGTTGCTCGGGAGTCTCCTCAGGTCCAGGTGGTCGTCCTCCATGATTCCGTCCCCCATTTCCATTTGCGGAGGACAAATCATGGGAGTATTTGCATGATGAGCCAAACTTGCAATGACCGTTCTTTTGAAAGTAGTGACACGGCCTGGGGTCATTTTTCCCCCTCCCGCCCTGCCCTGAATTGCCTCGTCCAAATCCCCCCCGGAATCCTCTTCCCCGCCTGTTTTGACCAAACCTATCCATAATGTCGATTTAGCGATCTTTGAGGTTTTTGTGTGAAGCTATAACATGGACTAATTTTCAATGAGGCAAGAGTGCGACGAAAGGTGGAAATGGGAAAGATTTGGGCTTGATACGTCCTCCAATATCGGCTGGTGCGGCCGAAAATGCCCCGCATAGTAGTACGAGGTAGGTGTGAGTTGTCAACGCAGAGGATATCCGACTGAGCGGATGCATGTGATAAAGAGGGTGGGATTGACCAGGCTTACATTACACAACATACGATAAGTGAAGGAAGTGACAAGGCTGAGCAGTTCAGTTACGACTAAGCCTTCAAACATGGGTCCATAGGCCTTTCTGTATAGGTTATAAAAGCCTGATTCAGCGCAAGGCTTGCGGCGCGACGCATAGGTACTTGGCGTGGGATGCGGCGTAGACGCCCCTTGACCTTCGAAAGGCTGACACCTCATGCGCAATCCCAGCCTGTGACACATGATTTGCGATTCTGCTTCCTTGTTTAGCTGGGAAGAGACCAGCAAAGTCCAGAGTCCTTGACTTCTTTGCGCGAAAAATAGTTGTCAGCCTCACAACTTCTTCTCACCGGTATAAAGGCTGTGAGGGAGGATGGCCCGCTAGGGTGTTTAAGCGCCAAGGTCACAGCCTTGTTGCGGAGATGCTGTACCAATGGGATACGCTGAAAGCATGATACGCGTAGCTCAATCACAACTGTATCTTCACACCCTCACTTCTCCACCAATATGGATCCGATTAACAAAGCATTTGAAGAAATTAATGCCCTAGGACTAGGCGAAACTTTTAGCTAGGCTACAATTGCAAAGAAACATGGTGTGCTTACATCGTTGATGCGATCTCAACGCATCGCAGTTGGTCCAGTATGAGCTGGCGGCGTACGCCATCGAGCAGAGCTCTTTCCCGGTGGAAGGCGGGGGACAAGGTAACGTGGTTTAGCAGCTGATGGAGCTCATCGTGGGCCTGGGAGAGACGATTGTACAGCAGAGCGACGCGATCGCCAACCAGAACAGCACGATCGAGAGCATCGGAAGCAACATGGAAGGCATCAAGGCGGAGCAGCAATATCTCAAGAACCAGAACGCAGAGCTGCAGGATCGGGAACGAGTCTCGCGAGGGCGGAGAGCAGCAACAAGACGGACAGAGATCAACACTGACAGCTAGTGATCGACATCAGTCGGGCAGGGGAAGAGACGGTAGAGAAAGTGGCAGATACAGAGACTGCGCGGTAGGCCATCCAACGGGGCACAGACGGCGTGGAAAGGCTCGAAGGAGCAGCGTACAAGAAGCTTCGCGGAGATGTCGTAGTTCTCGACGAGATACCCAAGTCTGGCAACGGAAAGGTATTGCGACGACTACTTCCTGCTCGTATTGCAAGGGAGAGAAAAGGTAAGCTGTAAATGGAGAACTCAACGCAACATCATGAAACGAACATTTCCCTGTATGCCAGGACATACAGTATCAAAGTGATACATTTCACCGACGCTACAAACACTCACAGCTTGCTCTCCTTCCAAACAGGTTTCCTCTTCTCTCCAAAAGCCTTCAGACCCTCTTTGATGTTCTCCCCTCTCTGCAGTTCCGCCCACTGCGTCTCCAACGTAACCTCGACCGCTCGCTCTACCGCAGCAGTCTCCCATCCCTGCCGAATCCCAGCCCGTGTACAAATGATCGCATCGGGACTATTCTCCGCAATAGCAGCTGCGTACCTCACCGCCTCATCCACCACCTGTTCTTTCTTCACCACCTTGTTTACAATCCCCCAATCATACGCCCTCTGTGCCGTTATCGGTTCCCCAAGCAGCGCAAACTCGGTCGCGCGCTGCAACCCAACCGTCCGTATCAACCGCGGTAAACATCCCCCAATCGGCGCCACACCCCTCTTGACCTCGGGCAGTCCAAAGACGGCATCTTCACTCGCAACCACCAAATCGCAATTGACCACAAACTCACACCCACCACCCATGGCCAGTCCATTGACCGCCGCGATAACCGGCTTCTTCCCCAACCTCCTGCTGAGAGGTTTGAACGCCGGTGCACTCCCCATCCGATCTTTCTCATCCACGTCGTCGCCCATGCTGTTGCTCCATTCTTTGAGGTCTGCGCCGGCGGAGAATGCCCGACCGGTGCCGGTTATTACGGCGACGGAGAGATTGGGTTCCGTGTCGAGCCATTGCCAGACTGCATGCATTTCCCACTGACCCTTGGTCGACATGGCATTCAGAGAGGATGGGCGGTCCATCCGGATGAGGAGGACGCGCGGGGCGGGGAAGGAGAGTTTGAGGAAGGTTGGGGTTGGAGGCGGTGGGGCGGTTGTCGGGTACGACATCTTGGAGGAGGACGAGATGGGAGAGCTTGCTTTGGAGGAGTAAGGAGGTGCGCGATACGGATGAGTCTCCAACCGCGTTGATGTCGACGAAGAAGTCGAAAGCCACCAGAAATTGGGAGCTGGGTTCCGAACCGTTGTAACGAGTCATTTAACCATCAAATCGCCTCGATGGGATAAGCCATGTGATTCACAATCCATGGGTCATTAGCTCTTAGCTCGCTGTTCCTGCGTTCTGCTCCAGGTTCCGTCATGTTCTGGATGAAAAGTTCTGTCGGATTCCTCTTCCCCATGGGACAGGACGGTGAATGTGGGGTTGGCGCTAATGATTCATCGGCGGGGGCTTGCAGGGGTAGGTGCAGGCGGGGCGATGAATCACCACTGCATTGGATACACGATCGACCGACCGAGGTTCAAAGCTTCGTGTTCCGGAGACCATAGGACTCGTTCCGCCTCTTTTTTTTTGCAAAAATCGACGGCGTAGCTTGCGGAACTTGTGGATTCTTGAAGGGAGTACTGAGCGAGCCTCACTCTTCCATCTGCGACATTCTACACCCCACAATTGCTCTTCCGCACACAGTACGTATCGTCGGAACCGCTCCCAATTCCCCAAGATCTCCTCTTAAGAATGTCCACCCCACGCACCAAGAACCCAATGCCGGACTGGATAGAAACGCCGCATCCCCGCGTCGACCACTCTCTCATAACCTTCCCGGCCAAACACATCCTCCTCGTAACCATCAACCGGCCGGAATTCCGCAACTGCCTGCCCGTCGAAGGCACCATCGAGCTCGGCGCGTTATGGAAATGGTACGACGCGGAACCCGAGCTACGCTGCGCAGTCTTCACAGGCGCAGGCGACAAAGCCTTCTGCGCAGGGATGGATCTGAAGCAGCGCTTCGATCTGATCGAGACGGGGGATATTGCGCATGACTATCCGCCGGGCCAGTTTGCGGGCATGAGCAACAGGGCGGGGAAGAAGCCGATTGTTGTGGCCTGCAATGGACATGCTCATGGTACGTTTTTTTTTGCCTCGAAGTATCTGCCATGTGTGAGATTGGATGAAGAAGGAATCGGGTGCTGATGGAAAGTGCGCAGGCGGCGGGTTCGAAGCCATCCTGAATGCGGATGTGATCTTTGCCTCGCCAAATGCTACGTTCGCCCTGCCCGAGGTCCTTCGCGGCGTCAGTGCCCTCGCCGGCGCCCTTCCTCGCGTCTTTCACCTCTTCGGCAACCACCGCGCCATGGACCTCATACTAACCGGTCGCCGCTTATCCATCGAAGAGGCACATCAATGGGGGCTCGTCAAGGAGATTGTGCCTCAGGAAGAGCTTCTGCAAAAAGCTATTGATTACGCAAAGTTGATAGCGAGTTTGAGTCCGGATTCTGTAATCATCAGTCGGGCGGCGGCGAGAGAGGCGTGGGAAACGGGGGTCAGCAGAGCGACCATGAGAGGGCAGGAGTTGTGGGCTGAGAACATGTTGAGGAATGAGAATGCCAGGGAGGGCTTGTTGGCGTACAAGGAGAAGAGGGAACCGAAGTGGAAGAGGAGTCATTTGTAGAGTGTACATGTCAGTTTCCGCGCATCGGACCTATTTCATCTTGAGCGCTTCAACCGAGTGGTCAGACTATCTTGGAATTAGATTTCGCCATGCATAGAGAAGCCCATCAGCATCGTCACGCTCGGATACCTGAACCTAAAGCTTGCTTCCCTCCTTTTTCCACAGCTCCACATACCCATTGCTCAACACCACCCTCCCATCTCCTTTCACGACGGTCTGGAAAACAACCTCATCGAACCTTTTCCCGTCGGCTCCCCCCTGACCAACCCTCCACATCCGCGTCTCAAGCCGATCCCCCGGATACACAATCTTTGCGAATCTCGCCCCAAACTTCTTCAGCCTGCTCGCCTCACTACCCCCCAGCTCCTTGAGCACTCCATGCGCAGCAATATTCCACGTACCCAGTCCTTGAAGAAAGGCTTCTTTGAACCCTCCTTCCCGCGCGAACGCGTCGTCCGCGTGTATGGGATTGTAGTCGCCGCAGAGTCGGTAAAGGAGAGCCGTCTCGGGCGTTGTCTGAAGCGCGTGGATCGCGTCAGGAGCGCGGTCCGGCGGCGTGTAATTGACAGTCGCCGGACCACGCGGGCCTCCGTAACCGCCTTGTCCGATACCGAACGCTTTCGAGGTCATCCTCGCATATTCGCTCCCCGTCCTCGCATCGACGAGGCTCTGCACCGTTTCCTGGATCATGTTTCCTCCCTTGTCGTACACACCCACGATTTCGGGGCGAACCTCTAGATCCAAGCCTTCGCTCGACACGGGGACGGGGCGCAGGATTTCTATCCCACGTTCGCCGTCGACGCTGCGCTGCGGATCAAAGGCGGGGACGCCGGGGACATCGGTGACCAGGGCGCGGGCGAAAAAGTCGTAGACGTCGGTGGAAGTCTGCTTGAAGGGGAGGTTGATGGGGAAGGTGGGGAATGCGGAGAAGTGTGGGTGGAGTTCGTAGAGGAAATGGAGTTCGGATTTTGTGCAGCCTATTGCGTTGGCCTGGGAGGGGTTCAGCGTCTGTTTGATTCTTCGGGAGGGGTTTCGTCGAGGGCTTACGAAGAGGAGCACGTCGCGGCGAAGATAGCTCGCTTTGACGGTGGGGAGTTTGAACCCCACGGCTTTGGTGAAGTCGACGTTGTCGTACCGACCATCCGGCCGCTTGACCACTTTGTCTTTCTCTGCGATTGGCATTGTTTTTTTGAGAAATCCCTGTCGTTAACTTGTGACGAGAAGAACGAGGTCTTTCCAATATCGATGTTGAGGTGAGCGGGCGTAGTTGGCATGGATAACCGTGTTATGTATAAAGAGCAAGGATGTTCGTCGAGAGCCTGTAGAGTCACCACTATGCCGCATCTGACTTGGTATGGGGAAGAGTGCCAGAGGCGTCACTCCCTCGGGTCAGAAGTTCCGGGGTAGCTCGGCGGCTGCTGCAAGGTCATCGTATTACCCATGCCTGTAATTTCATCCGTGACTGAACCTACGCTACGTTAGTATGGAGAGGGTTTCAACGGTAGAAGTGATTCCATAGCATTTTTGAGGTCGTTCGATCATATTGAGGTCTACACTACAGCTTTCCCTTAGTACTCGCCCTCCTCCTTTGCTCCATCTTCGCCAACCCCGTCGGCACATCCACAACCCTCGCCCGCATGAACTCCCCCACACTCTTCCCAAATCCATCCAACACACTGCTGGAACTGACACCTTCCTGCAACAATCCCTTTACCAAGAAATGCACAGCCATCAATCCCTCTGCCTCGAATCTCTCTACTTGATACCCTTCCTTCCAATCATCCCCCAGCAACTCGATACACCTCTCCCGTGTAAGAAACGACCGTAGCCACGGCCATGCCTCAGCATCTCTGACCCAAAACCCAATGTTCGCATTCCCTCCTTTGTCGCCCGAGCGTGCGAAGACGAGGTCGCCGAGAGGTCGAGATTGCGTAGGTCCGAAGGTGGACAGATCTGCCGGAGATTCGGGATCGTAGTTTGGTTGAAGAGGAACGCTGTCCGCACACATGTCCTTTGGAATAGGTGGTACCTCGACGCTCCTCGCCCCATCCACAAAGTGCGCCTGCATCCGCACGCCGTGACTAGCCACCAAGCTGGGGAAATACTTCACAAAAACCTTGGGCTCCATGGTCCTCCAATCCATGCCCAAATGCAGTCCGCAATAGCCCTGCATCCCGTTGTAGAAGATGGCTCGCCTGAACTTGATCATCGCTTCTTTGTTCTCTGCTTGAGCGAACATGCGCAACATCACCGTGGCTTCTTGCTGCGTTTTCGGATCAGGCGGCACGCTCCCATAGACTTCCATGCTGAACGTCGTGAAGTCATTGGGATCGATTTCGCGCATGACTTGCGCTTTCATGAGCGCGATTTTCTCCGCAGTATCGAGGCCTGCCGCGTACGCGCTGATTTCGGCTTGATATCCGCCGAAGAGGCAGATGGCGAGTTTGGAGGTGGGAGGAGGTGCGGTGCCGATGAAACCCGTGAGGCGAACACGGCTGGGAGATAGTTGTTCGAAGATGGCGCCGTCGATGCGAGCCGTGACGTCTGGGTTGAGGTAGTAGGGCCCTTGGATTTCGTACAGAAGCTGGGCTTTGCATGTGTCCACCGTGACTGCGCCATTTGTCCGGTCCGGTTTTGTGATGACGACGGTTCCATCTTTTGCGATCTCGGCGACGGGATATCCAACATTGTATAGCCGCTCGATCTCTCCCTGGCCGCAATAATTTCCTCCCGTTGCGTAGGCGCCGCATTCGATGATGTGGCCGGCGAGTAGGCTGCCCGCCAATTCCTGATAGTCTGTTTTCTTCCATCCATGCCACCAAGCCGCGAGCCCCATGACGGGCGAAGCATCACAGCACCGTCCGCATATGACAATCTGCGCCCCTGCCTCCAGGGCGGCGATAATTCCGCTCATTCCTGTATACACATTTGCCGCCAGTACCTTTTCTCGTAGGCTTCCCAGCTCTACACCCTTCTGGTCCAGATGCCACAGCGTACCCCAACTTCCCTCGCCTTCCTTCACAAGGTCCGTCACATCGTCGCCGCTGACCCACGCAACTCTCACGCCCTCGATTCCCAAGCTCTTGAAATACGCGTCCGACTTTCGCGCCAGCCCTTCGGGATTGAGAGCCCCGCCGTCATGCACGACCTTGATGTTGCGGCGCGCAAGGAGTCTGGCGGCAGCACCGTCCTGCCAGGCCAGTTGGTCGAGAAAATTGGGCTCGTATCCGAGGTCGGGCTCGGTGCTGAGCTCGATGGCTTTCCAGGCAATGTTGAATTCGGCGAGGTAGTCCGCCGTTATCGCGTCCACATTGCCATCGCGGGCGAGGCGGTAGCTACGATTTCCGTAAGCTTTGCATGGAGAAGGCTGGGGAAATCAGAAGAGGCTTGCACTTGATCTATTCCGTCGCCAATCGCTCCAGAAGCGTTTCCGATACGGATGGGGCGATCTGAAGGCATATTGAACGCCGTGTACAGAGATTGAGCACGCAATCGAATTGCAACACTCACACTTCGGGGACACCATCGTCAAACTGACCGCCAAGCTGTAATCGGGGACTGCGGGGAAGACGGATGACAACTGTTGTGGGGTACTATCGTATTCGGGTCGGCATAGGGAGCTCGTTCCGCGATGATTCATTAGCGCATCCTATTCCTGCTGACACGGAAACTGGGGAAGCTGGACAAACTGCGGGGTTGAACAAGGGGAGCTCCCAGCAACAACGTAGGCACGTGTTGAAAGAGTGACGCGGAAAAGGATTGCAGTGGACGGTAAACTTCCAGGTCGATTGGGATGAGTTGTTGTTGTGGTTCGAATGAGCTAATTGCCACGTGCATGAGGTACATGACAATGCTATAGCTTGCTCTTCTCTCCTACCTCTCCATTCTTGCTGCATCTTCGAGCTGACGCCTATTCCCTTTTCCATCTTCTGCACACTCTCCAAGATGAAGACGTACCAATCTCCGACCCAAATCACCATCCCGACCGATCTCTCCCTGACCCAACTCCTTCACACGACGACAGAACCACCACTGCCACCCTCACACATAATCTCCACCGACTCGCTCACGCACCGCTCACTCACGCTCAACGAGCTGCGAACCAATGCCGGACGCCTCGCCCATGGGTTGAAAACGACTTTCCATCCACGAGATCAAGCGCGCTGGGCAGTCATCCTACCCAATTCGTGCGATTATCTGGAAATTGTACATGCGGTGCTGTGGACGGGAGGCGTCGCATGTCCGATCAACCATGCGATTATTGCCGCGGAGATTGCACATGGTTTCGCGGTGACGAGGCCGGATTTCGCTATTGTTTATGGACCAGCAGTGTCCAAGGTCGAGGAGGCGATGGCGATTGCGGAGAAGGATTCGAGGGCGCAAGGAATGGCATGGAAAGCGCCAACGATAGTATCAACCATCGAACGTGCAGCTTCAGGATCCTACAAGCACATCCCCGAAGACTTTGCATCAAGCCGAGAAACGCTCCCGATCCCACGATACGCGGACACGCGGCAAAGGCTGGCCACGATTCACCTCTCCTCCGGGACCACGGGGAAACCAAAGGGTGTGGAACTGTCACAATACAACTTTGTTTCGAACGTCAAACAGCTGGAAGCTCATGATCCATCACAGTTCCACCGTGGGAGCCGACTTGTAGGATTCACACCGTACGCACACATAGGGAATACGACTTTCCCGCTCTTCTTCGGACCGTACATGGGTATATGGCAACATGCAATGCCGCAGTTCGAACTCGAGGCTTTCGCGAAGCTTGTCGATAGCGTGAAGCCAACGATCTTCCAAGGCATTCCGAGCGTGGTCCTCGCATTCGCGAACAGCGACATCACGCATCGGTACGACTTTTCCAAATCGGAGAAAATAGACTGCGGAGGGCCACCGTTCGAGAAGGAGATGTTCGAGCGATTGATGAGCAAGGCTCCATGGCGAGTGAATCAAGTGTACGGCATGACCGAAGGCGCGGGATACGTCGCATATCAAAGGAAAGGGGACGCTCAAGCGGAGAAGGCAGTAGGCCCATTGCTGCCCAATATCGAAATCGCGCTGCGGGTGAATGATGGCAAAGATGATGCGCCAGATGGGGGTCCTGGAGAGATGTGGGTGAGAGGCCCCAACATAACTCGAGGCTATGCTTTCAATCCAGAGGCGAACAAAGCCGCGTTTCCGGTCGAAGGATGGTACAACACCGGAGACGTTTGCACCGTCTCGAAAAGCGGGGTCATCGCAGTTGTTGGACGAACGAAAGAGCTCATCAAGTACAAGGGTTTCCAAGTCAGTCCAGCCGAGCTGGAGACGTACCTGAACTCGCATCCGCATGTCGTAGAAGGTGGAGTCGGCCCCGTGTTTGATGAAAGTCAATTGACAGAGCTACCGACGGCGTATGTCGTCCTCAAGGAACAGTTCGTGCAGGAGAAGGACCGCAAGCGAGCATTGCTGGACATACAAGCGGACGTGGATGGCAAAGTCAGCGGCTATAAGAAGCTGAGGGGAGGGGTGTGGGAAGTGAAGAATCTGCCCAGGAATCCGACGGGGAAAATATTGCGGAAGCAGCTAAAAGACGGGCGAAGTGGCTTGACGTCGCTGGATCGTGCCGATAGAAGGGTCAAGTTGTGAGAACAATTACAAGAAGAGAATTCAAAAGAAGCCCAACGCCACCCGATGCAAAAACCGATGCCCGTTACGATCGCATGCCGCCCGGGAAACGGGTATAAAAACGCTGCGTGAAGGATGATGCGGATGGGTATCAAGCGCCGTGTCTATGCCGTAAAATCGTACAAAAGCCTCTCCTATCCTCGTTTTACTGTTTTCGTTCACGGGTTCGCGTGGACAAAGTGAGCTCCGTTGCATTGCGTCTGCGCGTCTTTGAATGCTTGCATGCGGTTCATCATCCAACCCGATGTCCATCTCGTGTTGCCCTCGGGGGTTTGACGATACCCCAGGCGGATCCTGTGGGCCAATCGACAGGTGTTTCCGAAATGCTCGTACTGGATGCACTTTTTGTCTTTCATGCAGGCCGCATGGCAAGCCTCGAACGAGTGGGTCGAGGCGTGTTTGCCCCGCAGGATGACGTCGTCGGACAGGTTTGTCCAGTCGTCGACTCGCTCCCGCAGCGAAGGCTCGATGTATGTGAAGAGCTCCTCGAAGGTCAGCGGCTGCGAGGGGTGCCGACGCGACGACTCCCAGCGCTCCAGGCCCGCGTAGTCGTCGGAATCCATGCGGTGCAGCGTGAGGATGGCTTCGCACCACTGCTCCCCCCCGAAGCGCGCGGTGGAAGGCGTCTCGGCATTGAACATGGGCCAGTACCCGCGGATCGAGACTCCGCTCTGCTTGAGCACCTTGGCCAGCACCTCATCCCCGCAACACTCCTTGGTCATGTCCTGGCCGAAGAGATGGGTCCCCGGGGCATGGTGGTTCTCCGCGAACATCCTGCCGCGCGACATGAGCTTGTTCAGGGCGGCTCTCGACAGCACGATGCCACTGCCGCCGTGGGCGAAGACGGTCTTCTTGCGGGGCCACACGGGCGAGCCGAAGTAGTGCGGCGTGTCGGGATCGAACTGCGAAAGGAAGCGGTACATGTTGTCCCAATTCACGTACGTGTCCAGCTCGACGAAGACGAACCAATTCTTGTTCGGGCGCTGGCGCCACGTGAGCTCCATCATGGGCAGGAGCTTGTACTTGTCCAACCGCCATCCGTCGCGCGATCGTTCCTCGACGGTCTCGGCGCCCTGGATGTGCTCGTAGACGTCGAAGTCCAGGTTGTGGTATTTGTACTCGGGACGCAGGTATCCGAGGGCGTCGATGATGTCCCAGCCGTCGTGCTCGGCCTTGCGGTCGGAGAAGAACAGCAGGTCCTGCTTGCAGCGGCCGAGGCGGTCCAGATAGGGGGGAAGCTGGGTTGCCACCTCCCCGGCGCCCATCTTCAAGACGATGGTGACGTCGTTCATGACGCCGGCCTTGAAGGGCGAGCACTCCTCGCCATAGTGCACGTCGGGGGCAAGCGGGGGATGCTCGAGGAAGGGGTCGAAGCCGCGGCGGCGGTGGAGCAGTTTGGTCACCGAGGACACGAGGAAAAAGGTGCACAGGAGAATGACGGCGCACAGCAGGCGGGCAGGCGACAATCGCACCATGATGCTGTGAGGGAGCGTAGGGAGCGCATGCGGGTAGACACAACGGATACATGGCGACCGCTAGCCGCTTCGGGCGTTCTCCGTGCATGCAACTTCCGAGGACCCCACCCGCCGATAGGCTACGTACGACGTGCTACGTGCCATCTATGTCTACGGCGGTGGTGCCATCTATGTCTACGGCGGTGGTGGTGCATTCGTGGCCGACGTTTGCGTTGAGCAGCTTGCGGGTGGACTTTTGCGGGAGGCTGCTTCGTCGGGTGGATGAATACAGGACACGCCGCGAGCGGAGGAGGATCACAGGAGATGGCTCTAGGGGGAACGAGAGGGTGAGTCGCAGGCCGGAATCTGGTGGGGCAGCCTGTTCCTGCGCAATCTTTGCAGCACACGGCACGCAGCGCAAAGTACACAGTACCGCACACGGCACACGGTACATTCCCTCCCACGGCAGATGGCGCACCCAGAGTACATATAATATAGCAGATGGCGCACCCAGAGTACATATAGCAGATAGCGCACCCAGAGTACATATAGCTACCCCGCTGCCCTGCCGGCCGGTCCGTGTCATGCCTGCGGCCCTCGGACAAGCGACCGCCGACATGATGGTGGTGGTGCCAAAATTCCTGGAGCTCCTGTCTCGTCACGCCGACACGATGCCAGCAATGGCCGATTACTCGCGACCGACGACGCCCGAGGAGGTTGCCCAGTCGCCCCGCACCCCCAAGCACGCCGGCCTGGCATTGACAGAGTACACGGCCAACCCCAGCCCGCCGTCCGAGAGCGCCCGGCCGAAGACGCACACGGTCCCGGACGCGTTTCTGCTGCCAAACGGCTACCCAGACGTAGGCATCCACCAGACAGTGGCTGCAAGACCAGACAGACGCCGAAACTGACCCATTGGCAGTATCTCCGCCTGATCCTCACCTCCAAGGTCTACGATGTCGTCGAGGCCACGCCACTCACGCATGCGACCAATCTGAGCAACCGCCTCGAGTGCAATGTGCTGCTGAAGAGGGAGGACCTCCAGCCCGTCTTCAGCTTCAAGCTGCGGGGGGCCTACAACCGGATGGCGCATCTGCCCAAGGAGGATCGGTGGAAGGGCGTCATCGCCTGCAGTGCCGGTATGCCTGCCCTTTTTGATCTGTCCACCTTCTCTTTCGCGGATGCACGCGTGCTGACCAGGGCAGGCAACCACGCGCAGGGCGTCGCATACTCGGCTCGACATCTCCGCATACCCGCCACCATCGTCATGCCCTCGGGCACCCCCGACATCAAGCACAAGAACGTCTCGCGGCTCGGCGGATCGGTGATCCTGCACGGTGTGTCGCCGCATGCACTGGCACCCCTCTGGACGAGCCCTGCTGACTTTGGCCTGTTGTTTCAGGTGCCGATTTCGACGCCGCGAAAGCGGAAGCGGCCCGGCTGGAGAAGCTCCATGGCCTCATCTCCATCCCGCCGTTCGACGACCCGTACGTCATCGCCGGACAGGGCACCGTTGGGTTGGAGCTGCTGCGGCAGACGAATCTGCAGCATCTCGACGCCGTCTTCTGCTGCGTCGGCGGCGGGGGCTTGATCGCAGGAACGGGCGTCTACATCAAGCGCATTGCACCCCACGTCAAGGTCATCGGCGTCGAAGCCTACGATGCGAACGCAATGGTCGAGTCGCTCAAGGTCGGAGAGCGCGTGCTGCTCAAAGATGTTGGCCTCTTCGCCGATGGGGCCGCGGTCAAGACGGTGGGGGAAGAAACCTTCCGCATATGTCAGGAGGTCGTCGACGAGGTGGTGCAGGTGACGACGGACGAGACGTGCGCGGCCATCAAGGATATGTTCGAAGACACACGCTCCATCGTCGAACCCGCCGGTGCGCTCGCGCTCGCCGGCCTGAAGAAATGGGTCAAGCGCAACCCTTCCCCGAACCTGAACCGTGGACTGGTGGCCGTCGCCAGTGGGGCCAACATGAACTTTGACCGTCTCCGCTTCGTCGCCGAGCGTGCCGCTCTCGGTGAGAACAAGGAAGCTCTTCTCTCCGTCACCATCCCCGAGGAGCCTGGTGCTTTCGCAAAGTTGGTGGCAACGGTGCATCCCATGGCCGTCACCGAGTTCAGCTACCGCTACAGCAATGCCAGCGCGGCTAACATCCTCGTTGGCGTGGAGATGAAGGCGGCCACTCGCTCTGTTGACTTGCCTGACCTGATCGGCCGACTCGCTGCCGAGGGCATGACCGCGACCGACCTCTCCAAAGATGAGCTCGTGAAATCACACATCCGGTACGTAATCCTGGTCCATGACGGCACGCGGTGAAGAGCTTCGCTGACTCTGTATTTCGCTTGCAGCTATCTCGTTGGCGGTCGCAGCGACGCGGCAGACGAGCACCTGTACATGTTCGAGTTCCCTGAACGAGGCGGCGCACTGTTCAAGTTCCTCAACACACTGCAGCCAGGCATGAATATCAGCCTTTTCCACTATCGCAATTACGGAGGCGATGTGGCCAAGATCCTGGCCGGCATTCAATGCCCACAGAGCGAGGAGAGCAAGCTGCATGGCTTCTTGAAGACCATCAGCTATCCATGGGAGGAAGTCACGGACAGCTCGAGTTACAGGATGTTCTTGAGGAATTGAGTTGCATGAGGTTGGGAAGAAGGTCGGTCATCGGCGTTCTGGGATTGGCGGCCTGCCCGAGGTGCGTGTCTTCAGTGGAGATACCCTTTGAACAGTTACAGTGTCATTTCCTTGATAGACTCGAGACGCTTGAGAGAAAAAGTTCTTGCATTTCATCACCCATGTGTATCGGTTTACCCTGGTTCGTTTCCCCCGTGTGTATGTCCTCCATCTATAAGCCTCGGTGTATCCGCCAATAGCTCTACCCGATGAAGTCCATCCCGAACGATGGTAATGGCCCCACGTACTCCCGTCCATCACAAGGTGTTGTACACCTGGCCGATCCTCGAAAGCCCTGTACCATCGGCGTTGACGAGGGAGTTCTTCGCAGCCATCAGGTAGGCATAACGATGGATATCTGGCTGGCTATCCAACCAAGGCAAGGCTTGCTCAAAGAATCGAACGATCTCATCCTCGGATCCACGGACGCCGAACTCGGTAATCCAAATGGGGCGGCCGCTGGCGATCTTGCGGACTTGGTCGATGTGCCACTTGAGCGCACCGAAGTTCCAGGCGGCATCGTACCCTACTCGCGGATTAACGGTGGATGGGGAAAGGAGGAAGAGATGTCACGTACAGTGGATACAGACAAAGTCGATCTTGCAGCCAGTGCACTGCTTGATGAACTCATCCAGATACGCCAAACCGGCAGGCTCAGCGGCGTTGGTCACGGCGGGGGAACCAATGTACATCTTATCACCCCACGAGCGAAGGGGATCAACGACCTCCCTGTGCGCCTTGACAGCCTGTTGGACCGGGATGCAGGAGCCTCCCGCGCTGCAAAAATCACATCAGTTTGGCCCCCCGAAAGCAAAAGGCGGATCCGACGTACCCAGGCTGGCAATTGTCCGGCTCATTGAACGAGAGGACGTGCATGTTGCGGTTGAAATCCTGCCAATACTTCTTCGTGCTCACCTTGAAGTTGGCAACGGAATCGGCCGCGTCGCTCCAGAGCATGGGCGAGTACTCGTACGCCGGCTGCGCGCCCTTGCGGCCGTCGAACTGGTACCAGTTGTACATCCACGACGTCTTGACGCTGACACCCTGCTTGAAGAACCAGGTGAACTTCTCCTCGTTGTACGCGACACCGCGACGATGGGCCATGGGAGTCTCGGTCGCCGTCTGGATATCGTGGATGGGGGCGGCCATGGAGACGAGGGCTGAGCCCAAGAGGGCGAAGAGGGTGAGGAGGTTCATGCTAAGGCAACTTGTCGGTGTAGATGGACCGTAGGATGGACCGAAGGAGAGAAGGAATGAGGCGAGGATAGGAGGATCGTGGAAGCGAGTGTGGGTATTTAAAGGAGTGGACTGGCATGCCACGCGCCTGAACCTGCGCTGAGGCATACCAACGACGACATACCAACGGCGATACAGTACGGGGATCCAAGTTCAGGGATCATCGCTACCTTGCAAACGAATTGTCGAAATCGACGTCGGTTTCGAATCTCGATTGCATGGGATCGAGGCCCGAGATCGTTTGTCTAAACGGAAATAATCTGTGCAGAGAGGGGGGGGGAGGGGGAACATACCTCCCTCACTGTTGCCACGTGCCTCCTGGTCACCTCACTTCAACCTGCTCACCTCTACATCCGCACCTCAATCCACTTGTTCATCATCTCGGCCGTGGCAGACCGTCAACATGAAGCGAAAGGCGAGCCCGAATGCCATCGAGGCCATGCCAGCTTCCAAGCGGGCTGTTACCGACCCCAAGCCTGATGCGGGGACTACCGACCCCAAGCCTGATGCGGGGACTACCATCAACACCCAAACCGAGTCAAACAAAGCAAAAGCCACCAGGCTCTGGCAAATGGGTTCAAGTCCCACGGACGCGAACATCGACCAGCTCACCTATCAGCCCCGAGGCCACCCGACCGGCAGAATAAGCTACAAAAGCTTCCCCCCGACTACATCAAAGCTTCGAGACAATCTCGTCGAGGGTCTATCTTGGACAATCAACTGCCAAAGCGGGTTGCCCAGCCGCACCATGCTCTGCAGCTTTCTAGGGTTCAAAAACACCTCCCAGATGGCTCGGTGGGAGCGAGTCGATCCCGACCGCCGGAGTCTCATCGAGGCATGGCAAGCCAGCGCCTTCGCATTCAGCTTCAAACCGTGCGACGTGCTCCGAATCATCTGCACCGAGGGCGGGGAGCTTGCCACCAGCCTGCTGGAATGGATAGAGCGACAACCGCCCTGGCAGTGGCTCTTCGCAGACGCGCAGCTCGATGAAATCCTGTTGCGCTACGATCCCCTTCTCACCAAACACTACAAGCGTTTCGGGAAATCGAAGGCACTCATCTTCGCGGCCGCAATCGCCGTATGGCTGATCCGTGGATGTCGAGTCCAGTTCCCGGATTCGGGGCACTTTGGCACCGCGTGGTTCTGGTATGCGCCGGAGGATGTTATCCGGGCTTATTGGTATTTGCGGGATTTGGCCAGAGGCGACGAGTATGATGGGAAAAAAAGGCCTGCCAGGAGGATTCTGTACAACGAGGTTTTGGAGGAGGGAAGGTTGCACAGATCGCCTACCAAAGACACCGGCGCCGCGCAAGAAGGGGAAGATTCATCGGGAGCTCTCTGAGTGGGACGATGAAGTGTGGAGAGAGACTCGAGGTCAGATGGCACGATAACGGGAGTGATTTTGCTGCCTGGAGAAACGACTTCGTGCTGGCTGGTGAAGGAACTTGGAATGGCGATTCAGAGGATGGACTATTCGACTGCTCAAAGGCCTTGCGAGATTGCCGCACCGAGGCTGCATACTGGAAGTCCATCAACAATTTCTTTCCGTGGACTAGGCTTGGTGATAGATAGTCGGGCTTTTGACGCGTGACACTGCACGGCAGTCGCAATTCTCAACTGGAACCAGGTTCCAGAGTTTCCACCGCTTCACCCCAATGCTCCTCCATACATAGCCATCCAGTCCCTTTTCAACTTTACTTCCCAAAGCTTAATCGTGACATCCATTCCATATCCACTCGTGATCGACAATAACATCACCCCCTACATCACAAAGGAACTCAATTCCATCCGATGATGCCCTCAGCGACCGTCAGCGGCCCTTTCCGTGAACTCGTCATGACGGATATCCTTCGCCCTATGATACCCGTGTCCCCCACACCAAGGTCCAGCTTCTTCGGAAGTTGCAGAGTGGATGCCGACTGGCCTTCGAGAGGAAATGAGAAGAAGGGGTTCGGTGGTGAGAGCAATCGGGTGGACGAAGCGCTGAGATCGCCGTCACGACTACAATATCGATTATTAGTCATCGGATCGAACAAGGGGTAAGCACGATATCTATGCTGGTCCTATGAAAAGCTCACTGTATGATGATCCAACACCTCTCCTGCGATGAAACGTTGTTTGCCGCCCAACCGTGCAATTCCACCTGCGTTCCCGCTCGATCCGTCGCAGCGTCGGTGCAGTTCGAGAACAGTAACCGCATCTCTTCCTCCGAATCCGAATGCTCCGGATGGTGGCATGGTTTCAAGACTGCGACGGAGCCGCCTTGACTAATTCGTGTCGAGTGTCCGTTGCACATGATGCTTGTGTGTATAATTGCAGCGTTGATTGGGGTGATGAGGGAAGAAGATGAAGAAAGCGCTGGGTTGGCAGCTGTCAAGGAACAAGTGTAGGTGATAAGTACTTGAATGAAGGTACGAAATGCATTTGAATGTTTGAGTGCTTACGAGGTATTTGAGCATGTTTGAGTGAGTACCAAGATGAGGCGCCTATGCTCCAGCCGCATGGTCCGTGCTTATAGTACATCACGGAGATCTCGATGATGTTGAACATGCGTGTACGCAGGATAGTATTGTCGTAGAGGTGGGTTACATTCAGGCTAGTGCGTGATTGCCGGTAGCATCGTGTCTAAATAGAGGCCTTCAACATCTTGAAAGCATCGGCGCGAGTGCCGACGAACCGCTCTTCGGCTGTCTTCCAGTTGATCACGTTCCAAATATTCTCCACATATGCCGCCTTGCCATTTAGGTACTAAAATGCCGTCAGCTCCCCGATCTCCGCCCCCGAGAGATTCACGTACCTGCAAATAGTATGCATGCTCCCACATATCTACGCCGAATAAAGGTACCTCGCCCTTTCCGACTACAGGATCTTGGTCCTTGGTAGTCACGATGGCGAGCCTCTGCTCCTTTCCAGTCTCGATCCTGACAAGCCATCCCCATCCGCTTCCTTGAATACCGAGGAGTGCGGCCTTGAAAGCTTCACGGAAAGCAGCTTCATCGCCCCAGGTCGCCTTGATCTGCTTTACCAGTTGCGGTGCGGCAGAGGACTTTGCATCGGCCGAACTGGCTGGAGCGAGGTTCTGCCAAAACAGCGAATGGTTGATGTGACCACCAGCGTTGAACTTGATGGCTTGCTGAAGGGATACCTGCGTAGTGATATCGGCAGTGTGGACAGCTTCTGCTTGGCTTTTGAGGGCTGCGTTCAGATTTGTGATGTAGGTCTGATGATGTTTGGAGTGATGAAGCTCCATGATCTGCTTTGAGATGTGCGGTTCAAGGGCCTGTGATGAGTGAGCGTCCTGATTGCGGGATAGAAGAAGAGGGAGTTGTAAGACTGACGCCGTACGCATATGGGAGCGGAGGCAGACTGTATGTTGAGGCTGCCATTGCTTCGAATTGGAAGGGCTGTTGTTCGGATGCAATTGTCGAAGAGACCAGGAGAAGAGAAAGCGATGCAATCGAGAGCTCTGTGAGTCCCCACATCTTGAAGACAGGTGCTTTTCCCCCCACTTGCTTTGTCAGACCTCCAAGCCAGCAAGGTGCTCTGTATGTGCGATGATCAAGAAGGCTAGAAAACTGCCTCAATTCAACGCGATTTCCCTCTAGTCGATCCGCGTAAAACACATGTACAGCTACAAAGCCTCAAAGTATTTGCAATACGGATGTGAAAAGCAAGAGCTACGATTCACAATGCCCAAGGTTACGATATTATCTCTTTC
Organism: Corynespora olivacea; assembly: GCA_019202945.1. Lineage (NCBI taxonomy): Eukaryota > Fungi > Ascomycota > Dothideomycetes > Pleosporales > Corynesporascaceae > Corynespora > Corynespora olivacea. Next base: position 123,405 of record JAGQEM010000065.1, read on the forward strand.
CTGTCTGAGTGGATGTGAATGTCGGAGTTTCCAAGGCGACACCTTTCAAAGGAGGGATACTAGACGTTCCAACACGCTGAGAAGCCTATCTATGCTGCGGATGATAAGAGTGAATGGTAGGATGCCTGGGTTTGAGATAGATTTGGGATGACAACTGTGGTGGTGGTGGAAGATGGATTGATAATCTTCAGTCCGTGACTTCCGGGGTTGTGAGGGACAGCCAGCAGTTCGAAACGAGCTAAGGGAGCGCTAAGCGAACAGCGTTACTCGTACGTCATGTGCGCCACAGCCACAATCTGCCTCTTGACAACGCTTTCATATTACTAGATAGCTACCGCATCTCAATTCCAACCAAAGACCTCGAGGATTTTCCCTGGACATTATTGTACGATCCTCGACAGAAGCAATGTCATATATGCTTAGCGCTGTTGAGCTTAGCGATATTGAAGATCTTGTGCGGTACTGCGACCATCCTGCCTTGAAAGACAACCCCCTCAACATGGCGATGTTTCCCAATTCCACCCCTGAAACCAAAGAAGAAGAGATTGCGTGGCATATTAGCAACTTCCGTGAAAGCTTTGAAAAGACTCCTGGAATATCTTTCTTGAAAGTTTGTACTAATGACAACACTCCGGTTGCGTTTGCTGTGTGGACTTTAGATCAACCTTGTCCTCATATCCAGCTCGACAAAGTGGAGGGCAGGGCAGAGACTATAAAGACTCCTGCATCATTGGATATCTACGCTTGGAGGGAAATATCTCGGGAATTGATTTCAGAGAGACGAAGGGTTCTTGAAGACCTAACGAACATTTGGAGTAAGTCCATCGTACCTAGCTCTCCATACGCTCGTGGCTAACGGGATTTACCTCAGGGCTTAACGTAGTATCAGTTAGCCCGGCGCATCAACGTCGAGGGTGTGGATCGATGCTTTTAGCATGGGGCTGTGAGCAAGCAGATCGCCATTGCAGGACCAGTTTTGTAATGGCCTCGCCGGCAGCTGTGGATTTCTATGAACGACTTGGATACAAAACAGTGAGTCAAGTAGCAACAACTCGCGGAACTTTCAAAAGCATGATACGGGGCATATCGGCTTCTTGTTCTAGATGACCATGATGTGGGGGGACTGCGCATAACGCGCGAACGTGCAAAAAGGATACAGAAGAGTCTTCTAAATCCGAGGCGAGTACGATTCCTACGAGTTTTCTTTGTAATAGCGATGAAAATTCGTGTTGATGACGGTTGCCAAGAATTTTTTTCTCTCTCGGTGGTGGAATACGTTATATATAATTCTCCATGATATCGTTTTTCCTGAAACCCTGAGGTTTTTTCGGGAGTTCAGACGGCAGGGATATCATTTTTTAGGAAGCAGCCACCCTGAGGACTGTCGAAGTGTGACGGTACATATGTGCTATTCTACACACACCCTGCCATTCTGGCAACTGTACCCTTTTGGGTCGGCGCATGACCTAGTGGTGTAGAGCTTGGTCGTGACACGAAGGCTTTCGCCTTCGTCAGCCCTCGGGTCATCGCTCCGTCAGGATTTACGCAAGTATCTCTCCTTCTGTCGGGCCGGGACGGCCCTCAAGAAGGAGGGGGGCCATTGTCACGCCTATCTTGCCGGAGACCCCTCGGTTCATAGTCGGCCCGTCCACGGTCACGTGGCGGACCCTATATAGTTCCGTCCACCGAGTCCTGAGCCTGCTCAAGGATTCGTCTCTCTCTCCCCTTCTCTCTCAATATATCTTTTCGCCGCTTCCTAAGTGTCTCAGTCCTCCTGCCTTCAGTCCCCCTCATATACAGTACCATATCCTGTCCGTCATATGGTGGAAGGGCACATTTTGAGTTACGCTGAGTGGAGCGAAGATAAGTTCTTCGATTTGTTAAGTACTATCACTCCACGTCATATAAGTCATTCCAGAAGAGGATATCGTTCAGCATCTCCTCTGGCAGATTAAGTGAAGTGAAATTCTCACGCTTTGGAGTTCGTATCTGAGTATGAACACTCGCTGCAGTTTTCCAGCCAAAGAATCCAGCCATCTCCCAATCGATGAGACCAACAATCCTATCGTTATCAACAATGCAGTTTGACAATGAGACATCATTGTGCATGAAGCTAAGGTCGGGGTCTTTGTTGTCCTCTGCGAAGATAATTTCTCTTTCAAGCTCTTGAATACCACGATGTTCAACGGGATCTGGATCCGGAATGACATAAGATCGGCGACTGATATCAACTGCTGAAGTTGTTGTGCGCAGTTTCTGTAGTATCTCTCGTACCTGTTGCTTGAAGGAACTCTTCTGAGACTGCGAAATGTACTGCCAGGCTATGTTGAGGCCGACTCCAGGGATTCTCTCTTGTGCAAATATATCTCGTCCGTTGACCTGTCGATGACAACCTTAGTAGTGTATCAAACAGACATATGTTACTAAGCGTATTTAAGAGTACCTTAGCTGCAAAATAGACCCGAGGGACTTTGGTGCTATCCAATACCTTCCTTGCAAGAGCAATGGCCTCCACCTCGTTCGCATCGGCGTACGAATAGTCGCGGTGAGACCGTCGTCCTTGGAGAGTTTCCTTCAAGTGACTAGACTTGATGATCACGCTTCCGAGCGCAAAGACATCGCGCCCTCCATCCTGATTCTCGTAAATTCTGTTGGACTCCGTGCATTTCTTAAGCACTATAGACCAGTATTGTAGGGACTCTGGCGTGGTGCAATTAATGTACGTTGCATCAGGTGCGAAGTCGGTGGGCTGGGGAAGGTATCTGCCATACAGAGGTACATCTGCGTATCGATCTGTTGGCGGTATGTTCTCGGGGTTGGCTTCGTATGGGTTCATTGTGTGAGTATTATCAGATTGAATGGTAACGTGAAGTGCGAGGATAGAAAACGGGGGACAGCAAAGACCCCGACCGCCTACCGTGTACGTGCGCGTAACGCCCCTGGTCGCGTAACGCCCCGGTTTTACTAGGGAAAATTAAAAAAGTCTATAGTTTTAAAGTAATATAACTCTACTAATACTAATTACTTTTAAAAATTTCCTTTATATTAGTTATTAATAATTAGTAGATAAATAAGTCTATAATAGAATATATTTAAATTTAAAAGGATTTGAATTTTTTTTAAAAATCCTATAAAATTAAAGTAGTTAAATAAAGTTTTTTATAATTCTAATAGACTTATATATACTTA